>JAUZST010007421.1:0-39519 GCA_034779995.1 Parotocinclus haroldoi | reverse complement strand
CACACAGACAGACGCACACACAGACAGACGCACACACAGACAGACGCACACACAGACAGACGCACACACAGACAGACAGAGACAGACACTTGAAGGAGAACTCAATCACACTTGAATTCGATAAATAATATTAATAAATGGTGGAGTCTAAAATAAAGCTGTATAAAACATTTGAACTGGTTCTTCCTCTTTCCTATATATTCAAAATCTCACTCATACACTAGAGTATATGTCATCATATTCAAATGACCTGAGATACTTTATTGTTGGCCTTTTTCTTATTGGGGATTTGCCTATATAACATGAACAGTGTCTCGCTCATCACGTCGCAACAATATGTCCTCTAGCACTAAATGTTGCAACACAAGATAAACATTAACCTCATAATTAAAATTGGTGACACATTTTTTTTAGTGTATCTATTTTTCTACCTCCTCCCCTGGGAAAATTACCACCAAAATTACCTACTGTTTTTCACCTACCTCATTTTAGTTTGTCGGATGCATAGCCACGCGAGAAGAAAATAAAACCTTGCACTTATAAACTAATTTTACAGTTTTTTTTTTTCTTTTACCAGTAGCACACACTTTAGATGTTTTAGCACATGAACCACACAACAAATACATTTGAATTAGAAATGTGTATCGGGTGTGCTGGTGGCACTACATTCTCACTGCAGTTGTCCAGCTTTGAGTTTTGACAGTGACTTCTGGTTGAGTTGTGCTGCTTCCAGACTTGACTGGCTGTGTCTAAGGAAGGGGGACACTGTCTTCCCTTTTAATGGACATGCACCCCATCCAGGCTGCACTTACCTTACTGCCTTTCCTTTTACCTGGCCAAATAGTGCGTGTTAATCTATGGTATCATAAATTACCTTAAACCAAACAATTACATTGCTGTAGTTTTATAACACCTAATTCCAATGGCTAAGTTGTCTGTGTTATGTTTTTTTTTTACCTTTATCTGTTTCTTCAGAATGTGCATTTTCATGTCTTTTGAAATGTTTACCACACCCCTTTTCCAGGGTAATGGGATTATAGATGAATTAGCAGTTTCTGATCAGCTCTGGGTAAGACTTCTGTGCGCTGAACTTTGGCACGTTTGGTGGTTTTGGTGGACAGCATTTTGTTTGTGTTTGTTCTCACTGTCATGGTGATTGTGTTGTGCTGGTTTTTATAGTGTTTTTTTTTTCTGTGAACTGTAATGACAGCTTTGCTTGTGGTGTTGGAACTGCTAGATGGATAACCAGCTGATGTTTTGTTTTAATTATACGTATGAGTTTGTGTGATTTTAGTATCACTGGTGGTTATTTTATTTGATCATACTTGGTGCTAGTTCTATATGATAAATGTACTATATATAACTACGGTCATGTTAATGTTTATACCACAGCTCTTTAACTTCAGGTTCAAGTCGATACAAAATTCTCAGTTTTGATTGGTTCAAATCAGTCTCAGATTGGTTGCATTTCTGTAAGAGTACAGATACGACAGGTTGGTAATTTATTAGCTTATTCCAATACTTTTGATTCATTTCATGCAAATGAATCAAAATATGACCACCTGGTCTTCATTGAGTGCATTTACATGCATCTAATAATAATCAGATTTGAGCAGTGATCCGATTGTTGAAGTAGTCAAGTTTTTTAAGCTTGGCTTAAGATCTATAAATTACATTAAGAAATCGGTTAGAGTTGGATTTTAACACAGTAATCTGATTTCTTAGCACATGTACACCCTTACTGTCATATTAATCGGTTGTCTTCTGCGCATGCATGCAAAGCTGTTGAGAAAGTGGATAACAGAGTCAAACAGTTGCCAGGTCCACTTATTTGAAGAGACTTATTTTGGAATTGTTTCCAGATTGTTTCTGGTTGCTTGATTCTCTCATAGGATTTGGCAACCCTGACATTTAACGCAGAACCTGCGAAAATACTACTAATCACAATAGGGGAGACCCTGAAATGTACATGTGAAAAGTATGATGCTCAGGGAAATGAAGAATTAAATTATTAAGGTTTGAAGTTTACATCACATCCTTCTGTAAGTGTAATTTCTGGTTGCAAATTAGAAATCAGATAATTATGTAAACACAGAGTGTTCCCATTATCCAGTTATCCAAGTGCATGTAACCTTGTTGATCATATTACGGACAAATCCTGATGTTCTGCAGTGCATGTAAGTGCACTCAAGCGATGTATAGGCTGGTGGTTTTTATCAAATTGATATCCACATGAATGCAGAGTTTCCCAAAATAACTTTTATATTCTAGTGCAAAAACTTGCATGTCCATTATAGGCTCTTTCGGCAGTAGGCAGAAATTGACATGTTTAGCCCACATGTAGACCACATGTAACAGTGTGTGATGCACTGTGGGTTGAGACCTATCATAAATGACATAAAATATTATTTTACTTGTAGATACCCTTCTATTATTTGTATAGTCTTTATTGCCAAGTCACTAAGGAACCTTGGAAGCCTCTTTCAGTTGTTTGTGCTGTCCCTTCTCAGATCATTGGTAGGTACTCGCCATTGCTAACAGGGAGCACCCCACAAGCCTCGCTGGTTTGAATATGCTCCAGTTCAGTTGTCTGGATATATCCCTTGTCAAATTTGTCAGGTTTTGTGACCTGTCCGTCTCCCACATAAACAATTTGCTTGCGTACTGATCTATGTTAGACTTTCACATGTAGTACGAATGGAATTTTGTTATTTGATCAGATATCAACCACACTTCCTTTACATTGGTAAGTGGATATAAAATACAGAGAACAATGATTTGTAGCACATAGAATATGCAGTTCAAAAATTAACAGAAAAATGTTTAGACGTTGTCAAGATGCTGTGGTATAAGTGGTAGTGAAGCACACTGAAAATAATTATGGTGTTCATCATACTACCACTTCTTCTTTCATAATTTACTGCATGTACTTGAGTATTTATATTTCAACTGTAAAATTTGTTAATTAGGTGGTTCAGTGGCCATCTGAATCCTTCCTTCTCTCTTTATTCATGCCCTTTTATGTCTCCACATGCTTTGTCTCTGTGTTCTATCATCTCTTTCTGCTTTGTAGGAACCTGTTTTTTCTTCTACTTTTAACTGTGCACCTGATTCTCTGGATCCCATCGAAACCTCTCCCCAGGTGAGAGAAAATGAATAAATGTTTGCTACAGTGGGCCACTAATCATATTCATAAAGGACTGCAAAAGTGTTTCAGCAGATTCCAATTTACTCTGTCGACTGACTGGACACTGACTTGTCAAACTTATAAAATGTGTAGCAATATGTTGCTCAGGCGTAAGCTCACTGAGCACTTTTTGAATAATGTGTAGGACCTCTTTGCCCTAAAAAAAAACATCCTCGCTTTTTCATGGCATGGACTTCACAAGGTGAAACGTTATGAGCTTATTGGCCATTTTGATTTACGCAGATGCTTTTCAGCTCACTTAAATTTTAGGAAGTGGTTACGAGTTTTTGTAGCCTTTCTCTTACCTTGAACCAGTCTGCTCATTCTTTGAGCTCTTTACATCTCCCAAGTTGTTTGTGCCCTCAGAACTGCCGCTGACTGGATGTTTTTTTTTCTCCTTATCTAAGAAGCTCAGCACTTAAGAACTAATTATTACATGAAAGAGCATGTGTACAGTTGTTGTTACTAATAAAGTGCTCAGGGAGAGAATGTATACATATACTAGCCTGGTATACATGTTAATAAGTTAAAGGAAATAAGGACTTTTGGATGCATTGCAATTTAAATCCCTCTGCCCTTCCACCATCTCACCCTGCAAACTGACTTGCCCACTGTGGTAGCTTTGAAATCATGGATTCATTGTTAGTTATTTTAAAGCTCCAGCCTTGCATAACTCTACTTAATTTATTCTTTCTGGAACTCACTCCAGTATTACTTCTGAAGTCTTCCCTCCTCCTAATTTACTCTGCTTCCATAGTGGCAATTATTGGCTGCACTTTTTCATTCTTTGTTCTACTAGGTGTTACTGGCAGAATGTTTAATTAGGCATGTAATTACAAAACTACATTTATTAATTTGACTCAGTATCATATACTGTTTATACATTTTTGTCAGTTTAAGACTGTATATGCATACAACTGGTGACTAAGTTTTTTTTAAGCAAGACTTTTTTGTAAAGGAGGGCTAATAATTTGGTGAGGAAAGTGTTATACTGGTGCCCTGCTATCTGCCAAGACGGCGTCCTTTTATCTATAATGTTCTCTTCCCTTCTTTTCCTCACTCCTTTCTATTCTTTCTCTTCTCTCTCATCACACCATGAAGGCAACACCCTTGCTCTTACAAGCTGATGAACGTCACCCCTGGAGACGAAAGGTGCCAAATATCATCCCTTATCAGATACACAAGTCCACACATCTTCATTATATATACACAACTTCATTGTAGTGGTCAAACCGTGGTCTCTGGATGTTACATTTTGTTGTGGTGTTTTCATTAGGTTTTCACCCAGGTTCCAGTATTGATCGAAAAGGAATGACTGATTTAGGGTTTTGTCCGCTAAAATAATTGTGCATCTTTTTCCCCTTTTTCATTCAGCTCACCTGTCATTATTAAAGCTTTACGATCATTTTCAACTTTATTAGCTTGCTGTGCGTCAGCATAGTGGCTCAGTTTAGTTTCTAGGGTGTAGCTTTACTTTTATTACATTTTGTGATCTCACCAAAATACTCATTTTAAAGGAGAAGCCACTTGTAGCATATATAGCCGATGTTGGTCAAATGGTTCAAACTGGTTAATTATAGTAACTGTTAACAAATTATTGTTGGTCAGAGTCATCTGATCCCTTATATCATGCATTGTGGTCAGCTAAATTATCTACAGCTTGGTCAGTTGCCTTCTTTTAGTTGTAGTTTATCCCTGGAAAATCTCACATGAAGTGTGTGTCACCTATGTTTTGAGAAACCATCAGTTCAAGCTTAAACAGTTGCATCTGGCAAATCTCACATTCCGCCCGTGTTTCTCTCAGCAGTTGTTGCCTGTTATATCCAACTGAGTCTCTCCTATCACACATCTACCTGAATGGGATGATGACGGCTAGCAAGCGCTTCCTTCTTGGCTTGTTAACTGCACACCGCCAATCCCAGCACCCTACTAAGGCAGCCAAAACTATTTTTCATGCAGCAAACTTGCTCTCACTGCCCCATTCCATCAACTTGGCATTACTCGAGCTTGTCTGGTATCGCTTTAGATATGACAAATACAAATGCCATATCACCTTCCCAGAGTAGAGCTAGCTATGCTCTCTTGGCTATGGCATTTTCTAGGCTTGAGCATATCTTAATGCTGGGGAGAATGCTTTTATACTTTATTAGCCCTAGAGTTATCATTTTAAACCCTTTGCCACAGAGGTTTATTCGAGAACTGCAAACTATTAGCAACTGTTGTAAGCTTGTTTCTCAAGCACAGTAATAGCAGATAATACCTTTATCAGCCAGCAGGGCAGCTGTTGCAGCAACAGGAAGATAAATCCTCGTTTTAACCTTCCTTGTCTCAGAAAGTTGTCTGTGCAGCACTAGATCAGGTGTAGGGCTAAAATAATTAAGCACAGTTCTTAATATTGGTAGTCAAGTTTTATATATTATAAGTATTTGATCCAAGTGCCCGTAAGTATTTTATTTACTGCTACATGCTGTAAGCAGAATAGGCTCATATCAGATGACAAATGTCTGACCTAATAGATTTACCTTTATCCAAGAGTAAGTTTAAAAACAACAGCATTTAGCTTTATTACAACTACTTGAAGATGTGACCGTACTCCAGTCACCTGACCTAACCCTATCAAGAACATATGTGGCAGTTGTAAACAAGTAAAAGCCAAGCATTTGCTAACATGACAAGATGCTGTTTGAAATATTTTGAAATCATGCTGGGATAAACATGGATCATCAGATTTTACACAAACCTGTCAATTCCCTGCCAGCTGAAGTACACACTGTCATTACAGCAAAAGATGAAAGATACAGAATAATAATCAATTCTGAAATTTAATGAAACTTTCAACTTTATACTCCAGTTGTTCATTTAATTTATGTATTATATGTATATGATTTTTTAAAGAAAATATACACGCACATTTATTTCCACACGGCCTGTCGATACCAAATAAAATCCATACTAAACTTTGAAGTACTATAGACACTATAAACACTATAGACAGAAATGAACAGCTCCACTTATATTAAATCTTATTGTGAATTTGAATTGTTAAGCATTCTGAATACGTTTTTATCTTTTATCTGCTATGCCATTCAGAGGATAGGAGACAACACTGTGGAGAGTCAGCAGCTGGAGAGGATAGAGATGTCCATCAAAGAACGTAAGCAACTCATCACAGCCCGAGAAGAGTCCTGGAAGGTCAAAGGACAAGGAGCTGCCAATGACTCTACACAGTTTACCGTGGCTGGACGTATGGTCAGAAAAGGTCAGTGTGTCTTCCTTACTTGCATGTATCTGCTCACTTATACACTCGCTCCCACTCAACAAACGGCACAGATTTTTGCTTCTATTGTCTGTTGTCTATCCCTGTTGCAATACTGGTTTGAAATGATTGTGTGTTTCAGGTCTTGCAGCCCCTATAACACATAGTAATCCTGGTCTTGTTCCACCTTCCCCTAAAATCAAAAATACTATCTCAAAGCCCCTGGGAGGTAAGTATGCCGAATCATCTTTTTTAGCTTATAGGATATTGGAATTGACTTTAAGAAGTCAGAGAATTTTTTTTCAAAAAAAGTTTGTTTTTGCTGAAAGTGCATGGGTGGAGGTAAGATGCAAAAAAAGCCATCTGACAGGTTACGCTGATGCAAAATCGATGTCAAATTTTATTTACTTCTAGTTAATCATTAGGATTGCAGGTCAGATGAATAATTAATATACCCCATGCAGCATGAATTCAGATAGGAGCAGTTCAGATAGCAGGGATTTAGATTTTTTGCTGTGCTCTTCTTGGAAAACTAAATGGCGACGTTTTTTACCTACATATTAGTTGCTTGAATCCATTAACACTGAGTGGACCAACAGTGATTTTGCAGTTCTTGGTTTGGTCTATGTATTGGAAATGGACATGTAACGTTCAACCATTGCAGTTTCATGCCCATTCTGTCCGGAATTAATTGTTACTATTGTAATTAATACATTTGCAGAGATTGAGGTGAGGGAAGGCATGAAACTCGAGTCAGACAAGAAGCTGGAAAAGCTGGAATCCTTTCTGGGGCGCCTCAACAGTAAAGGTCAGTGAATTCTTATAAAGCTAGAGGAACCCTGACTGTAAATACATCTACATAGACTAAATGAAAAGTTGTGCTCTTTTGAGATTTTATGTAACTTTCTTTGGGATTCTTTCTTTGTAATTTAGTGAGTGGCCTTCCGGACTCCGCACTGACAGTCACAGCAAAGACTATTAAAGAGGTCATGACTCTGGATGATGAGTGCTTTGATAAGTTCTACAGACATACAGAGGAGTTTGCTAATATTAGCAGTAATGTGGAGATCAGTGAGGACTTTGATACCATCTTTGGAAATCAGATGCCAAAGTAAGGCTATAAATCATTTATTTAATGCCAACTACCTTTGTTTAATTGTTGGGTTTGACATTTTCCTGCCTCTGTCTAATCTATATTTGCCAATTTCTTAATTTGGTTAAATAATGCTTTTTGAAAGTTGTCTTAAGTTATGTAATTGGTCATTGCAGAAAAAAAACCGCGTCAGTTCTGTTTACTTGAGGACAGATTTTGTAGTCTTTTTGTTTCTATCAAAGCACATGCTCAGATGACATTCGGGTGGATCTGATCTATTCATGTGGAAGCTTGTGCACGTTAATATACTGTATTTACAGTCGTCATTTATCTGTATAGAAATATGTGCTTGAGATTGTCAGCATAACATTTCATACTAAGTAGAATAGTGCCGTGAAAATAGGGCATCAAAATTAAGTGTTAAATTAAATGATGTGTCAGACGTCAAACAGTTCTAAGAAAAGAGGGAATTTCCTAACGTTAAATCATGCCTTATGTAAAAGTGTGTAATGGGCACTCAAAAGTATTCAGCCACAACTGAATCCACAATGATCAGGCAAACAGTGACCATACGACTGGCAGACCAATTCACTGAGAGAAAGAGATAAAAAAAAAGAACGTCATCTGCAAATAACCAGAATGTACCGAATAAAGAACAAGCGACTCTGCAAAACTGTGATCAAATTATTCCTACATAGTAGTTGTCTCAAAGGACAAGTAACAGTCTCTAAACAACTTCTCAAGGAGGATAAACATGGTTAAATATTTGGCATGGGCCATGACATAGAAACATTTTAGAGTATATGAGTGAAAAAAATGATGAAAAGTAGGGATGAATCCCAGTCTGTGATTTATGGAAGAAACAGAAGGGATAATATAAGGAGAAGAACAGGAGGAAAATTTGAGAACACAGTGAATCAAAAGACTGTTGAGGATATTCAACTGTGTAGCTTTGAAACAACTACTTCAAGACTGGAGTGCAGACTCTCATAGACTTTCCTCCACAGTCAGCTGACCAGATGAGCGTTTGTGGGGACACTTGAAAACCAAAGCATTCAGTAACATCACAATATGTTATTTTAAATATTAGGAAATTATGCTGGGATAACGTGAAGTACATGTAGTGACTGCAGTATCCTAGTGGTAAAGGTACTGGTTCAAATCCCACCTAGCTGCCATAGTTTGGTCCTTAAGCAAGGCCCTTAACCCACGGTTGCTTGACTTGTAATCCTGTATAACTTGTAAGTCACTCTGGATAAGGACGTCTGCTAAATGCCGTAAATGTAAATGAAGTATCATGTTTTGCACAAACTTGTGGAGTTCCGGCCTGCTTACACACAGGTTGTCATTACAGCAAATTCTAATACATTTCAAAATGCTTGTAAATTGTTTATAGTCTTTAATTTTAGAAAACATTTAATAGAAGCATTTTTGTTAGTGCTCTCAGACCTTTGGCCCCAATGGTATACAGAACTGTCAAAATTATATTTTTGATAACACATTAATTCTAAAATATTTTAACTATGTTTTTTTTTTTATTCCATTTTTTTCCATTCCATTTGAACTCAGACTTATGTCTATAGCTATTTGAGCATTGTCACAAAGCAGCTTTGCAATGTTATTATATTATCTAAACCCAACCCAAAATTGAGCAAGTCTAGGTCAGCAGTGGAAAGGAAACTCCCTAAACATTATAAGAAACAAACCTTGGGAGGACAACACTTAAAATTCCATTAGGTTTATAGTAATAGTTTAAATTAATAGAAGCAAAATAAAAAAAAATAATGATTTATAACGTATAAAGAAATATTTTAGAAAAAATGTAGCGGTTACTAAATAAAGTATCTAATGAAATTAAATTAATAAAAAGGATGTCATATGTCTTCTGAATGCATCTTCATCAGCTTCCCCCAGAAGTCGCAATAAATTGTGCAGCAAACAGTATAAGACGTGATGAAAAGAGTCAATTTTTCAGTGGAAAATTCAATAAAAGGATCAGATACATTCTGTTTGGCTTATTGTGTGCATATAAATATGGCAGCGTTTCTTCTGTCTGTATTCTAGACTGGCCTCAGAGATGGTGCAGCACAAACGTGCAGTACGTCCAGCTCGTAACGTTCAATCATCCAGAAACCCTCTGAAGCTACTGGCTGCTCGAGAGGATATCAGGCATGAGTACACAGAGCAGAGACTCAACATTGGCATGCTGGAAAGCAGAAGGATCAACCAGGAAAAAAGTAAGTGTAAAAGAAGTGTGAACAACTTCACCCATTTTTCATATTTAGTAAAATGGTTTGGTTTTGGTTGGATTATTGATAGCACAGTCTTAGTGGACAAGTTTTATGGTGTTTGTCCTTTGTGTTTGGATGTATGGAACTAAATGATAATCATACAATGAGTAATATTGACCATTAGCAGCAGAATTATGTTATAGTTTGCTAGTTCCAGAAAAAAATAATTTAAAGATGGTCAAAATGTTTTAGTGTACAGCGCTCAAGGGTCTATAGTACACGTACACTTACTGCAACATAGGGCAAAACAATATCAGTACTGTGCAAAAGTCTTAGGCCATTAGATTAGTTATACCATTGTTTTATCAACGGTATAATACCTATGTTAAGGTATCTATCAGTCTTTTTTATAAGAATATATGTGATTTGTATGCAGTATTAAAAGCTAAAATATCTAAATCAAGCATCTTCTGTAGGCTACAGAGGCAAGTATTTAATGTGACCTCGCATTACTGTTGAGCAATAGCAGAATCTGGCAATTTTATTGGGATGCCAAGATCACCCTTCTACAGCCTTTTGAAGGGTTGCAACAAAAACTGCTTTAAGGTAGGGTTAAAAGGCTAAGATATTTTCACAAAAATTGGAATTGAACGTCAGTGGACAGACTACTATAGAGAGACAAAAGTTTGTCATTTTTGGGTCCAGTCTACATTTCCATTCAATTTCTAAAACACATCTAATTGTGGCATAAGACTTTTGCACAGTACTATAGATTCCTCTGTTTATTTTATAAAGGCTTATTTTGTATTGGTAACTGAGAAAATTTAAGTCAGCATAGTTCTAACATATTCGCACTTTGCACTTAATTGCACACTGTGGCAACCGACTTTAGTTAATTGTACTTCTGATACATAACTATATCACATAGTGATGGTATAACTAAGCTGAGATTACTCAAATTGAAAGGTGTTTTAATTACAAAAGGGTCTCATGTTCTTTATACTTGGATTTATCAAACATAAAATGTCTTTAGTATCGTGTTTAATAGCTGCATTGTCTTGCATTGAAGGCTTCAACCTAGTGACCTAGCACTAGGCCAAAATACCAGTTTGAGTTATTTAATACGAGTTATTTAATATCCAAAGCCTATTCCTGGGGCTGTAGTAGCACAGCAGTTAAAGTACTGAAGTATGAACCAGAAGGCCCAAGGTTCAGCTGCAACTGTTGGATCAAAGCTCATTAATCCCTAAATGCTTGGATTGTATATTGAAAGATTGTGTTGGCTGTAAATCCTCTGGATAAGAATATCTGCTAAATGACGTAAAACAGTTAAAACAAATATTGTGTAACTGTCCTGCCACTTTGATGGTAAGTATGTGATCTCTGACGCTAACTTGCGTGACATGTTCCTTATCACAATTTTGGAACTGATACAAAAAAATAAGCAGAGGTACAAATTCAGCTGTCATCCTTTCTAACATAAGCCAGCAAGGAAAGTGTCATAACACAAACATGAAGCAGCAAAGTCGCTTGACTCTGATGTGAGCAGTTTTATGACGGCTGACGCCTCTATAAATGTTTTTGTAGGTTTAAACCTGGGTGGGTTTGCACTGCATGAAGAGTGAATATACTATTTATTCTATACTTTTTACATTGCAGTCCGCAGGTGTGTGTCATTTAAAGACTACATTACATTCTGTGAAACAGGACATTGACCAGACATTATAATAGTCACATAGTCTTTTATGCTGCTGCAATTTAAATATAAAGGTATTTTCACAAGAAATCCTAAATGAGTCCTAGATGTCTCTGAAAACATTAATGACATGCTACCGTCTACACAGTTAGTTTATTTAAATTAACAATAATTCTAGAAACTATAGTAATATACTTTTATGATCATGTGTAGAGGATTTTTGTGTGACAGAAGCCAACATTGATAGACATTATTACAAACACAGAAGAACAGGCAGATGAAACGGAGTCCGTGAGTGAATGTGAACGAGCTTATAAGTTAGAAAAAATGCACTTAATGTGAGGACAAACAGGGGAGTACAATGTACAATGTCAAAACACACTGAAAAGGCTTTTGTTGTCAGATGTGGCCTGATGAGATGGAAATACATACACACATACAATTGTATACATTTTCTACATGGGAAGGAATATATATGGTAGACATCTACAACCCCTGGCAAAAATTATGGAATCACCAGTCTCTGAGAATATTCCTTCAGTTTAATTTTGTAGAAATAAATAAATTGTGGAATCACTCAATTCTGAGGAAAAAATATGGAATCATGAAAAACAATATATGCTTTGTTGCACCACCTCTGGCTTTTATAACTGCTTGCAGTCTCTGAGGCATTGATTGACAAACGGTACTCTTCATCAGTCTGGCTCCACCTTTCTCTGATTGCTGTTGCCCGTTCAGCTTTGCAGGTTAGAGCCTTGCCATGGACCGTTTTCTTTAACTTCCATCACAGATTTTCAGTTAGATTGAGATCCAGGCTGTTTGCAGGCCATAACATTGACCTTACGTGTCTTTCTTAAATTAAAGTTTTCACAGTTTTTGCTCTATGGCAAGATGCATTATCATCTTGAAAAATGATTTCATCATCCCCAAACATCCTTTCGACAGATAGGATAAGAAAAGTGTCCAAAATGTCCATGTAAACCTGTGCGTTTATTGAAAGTGTAATGATCTCCCCGGTGCCATTACCTGACATGCAACCCCATATTATTAATGACTGTGGAAATTTGCATGTTTTCTTTAGGCAGTCTTCTGTATAAATCTCATTGGAACGGCACCAAACAACCCACACTTGCGGACTCCAGTCTATTTTTGTAGAAGTTAATTTTTTAAATGCACCTTCTGTAGTGTTTGAGATGTCAGTAATTGATTTTCATGCAAACTTAATCCAAGGTCATGCAGGGCCAGGACCTAACTGACAGCACACGATGTCAGTCGATACTGAACCATAACCAGAGCATCAGTCCATCACAGGCTGTTGCACTAGTACAGTTTAAAGAGATAAGTTGACCTGAATATTTGTCAGGAATTTGAGAGGAGAACTTTGAGGAGATTCCACATTTTGTTACCTAATGGGATCCAAGACTGCTTTAAGGGTGACAGAATGTTTGTTTCAGATGTAGCCATCTGTTGGAATGTTTTGTTCTGGCTGTTTTCCAGAACAAGTGCAAAACTATTCTGCACAATAATGTCACATGTCCATGGGTTCAGCTGTGGTCATGTATTGCTTTACATTGCTATATATTGCTGTGTTTTGTGTGTTTTGTCATCATGTAAATTTTGCGCACAGCTATCTCAGACACGATCTTTGTTTACACTCTGTCTGTGTCAGTGAGTAAAGGCAGTGGGTTTTCAGCCGTTGCGCTGGCAGGCTTGGCGAGTAAGGAAAACTTCAGCAGTGTGAATCTGCGCAGTGTAAAGGCAGCCGAGCAGAACTCTCACAGCAGTGCCAAGCCATACAAGGCCACCATGCTCATCCAGGTCAAAGGTTAGTGACTTGAACTAGCCCAGCATGATGTATACACAATCTTACCCAACAAAATGGTTGAAGAACACGTACGCTGATATACACATGTACTGTATTGAATGCTTTGTTTTATGTTTTATGTTCTGGATTATTGATTGTTTAACTCAGTAGGTGCATTAAGATACATGGGCAGGACAGCAGTTTCATACCACTCGAGTACAGGTCCCTTTAGCCTGGCTGAGAACTAGAGACACTGACATGGTGGTGTGTTGGTACGAGGTGATCAGACATATAGTATAGTTTTGTCACTATGCTCTCTATTAGACACGCTTGTCTTGTTAATCTACTATGTAGATCTGAAGTCAGAGGCAAATCTTGCACAATTTGTTAGTCATCATCCAGCCCTTCAGTAGTGCTCAAAGGATGCTGCCTTCACAGGATGCTGACAGCTGGACATTTGACACTTAAGTGTTTAAAAAAAAAATTGGCAACACTGCTCTGTCCGATCCAGTCTGACCAGCACAACACACCACCACCACAAGTATTACTGCATTTCCACCAATTATCCTCCATCCAAATAGTATCTGCTCGTTGGTTGTCCTGTGGGGTCCTGCCCATTGAAGAACGGGGTGAACTTACAGGGACTAACGAAGTATACAGATGAACAGAATACACTCTGAATACACTCTGAACTCTCAGAATGAACTCTAATTCTAGTACTATGAAGTGCCCTAATATGGTAAGTGGAGCTGAGAAAATTCAGTGAGCATAGAAACAAGGTGTTTTTGTGTTACGTGTGAGAGTGGTTCTTGGTCATAAGTGAAAAGTTAGCAAGCTATGTTGTTTATTTAAAAATGCAGGGTAAGTGTGCATCCCAAACTGCCCTATAATTACAGTCTGTACAATTTAATATGCAATAATTTTTTTATTATTATTATTTTTTTACATTGATTTATTCCCCCCCTTCCCTATTGAAATGCTGCTTTTGTTCAGGTAACACTGCTGTTGTTGTGGACTGTATAGTGGAAGTTGACTGGTCTTTGGAGTTCATGAACTGTTTACGTGTACATGCTGCTGTAGAGATTGTCTATGCAATTTTTCATCTTGAGAAAAAAATCGAACAAGGAAACAATGTTTTCTTTTTAATGAAATAGGTCGACGCCATGTCCAGACCAGATTAGTGGAGCCTAGAGCTTCCTCTCTTAATAGCGGGGATTGTTTCCTCCTGCTTACCTCTCAAAACTGCTTCATCTGGGCTGGAGAGTTCTCTAATGTCATTGAGAAGGCCAAAGTGAGTACTTGAGTTTGCGAACACACACATACACAGTTGTAATACTATTTTAGGTGATATTTACATCTGTAACAATAATTATACTGTAATCTGTAGGTCTAATGCTATGCTTATAACCTAAGCTTAACCACTAATGCAGTAACCACTTTTCTAACTGGTGATGAGCCAGATTTACCCACAAATAATAACTGATTATTTGATAGGGTCTATATAGCTAAGATCAAAAGAAAGTAGAGTAACATGTCCAGGACAGGCACCAAACTTGTCCTTTTCAGTAGTTGTTTTTTGAGTGGATGTTACCTATGCATTATTTATGTGGTCTGTTTCTATACATAGGAAGAACAGTTAGATGTGTTATTAGTTTAGTTAGAATTTGTTGATTGTTGATAGTAGTAGTAGTAGTAGTAGTAGTAGTTGAATAGAGACTGAAATAAGTAAGTAATAATAACTTTTTTAACTGTTTCGCTAGTTAGCAGCACACAGATGGCCAAACAGTCCTATAAAAAGTTCTGAGAGGTACAATGGTGTGTTGCAAATCTCAACATAACAGAACCATTGACAATAAATGCGGCTTTTCTGTTGCACTGCTATCTTATTAGGTGAAGAACGTATGGATGTTTTATGGATACATCCTTGCAGCTGGATATACAGTAATAAGATTCAATAGCAATATTTTAAACTGCAACTATTCACTTGTAACCATTAGCATCATTGAATTCTGCTGTAGTTTCAGGCTTGACATGTGCAGGAAGTCAGCAGAATTAACCTCAGAGATGTTTTGACATTATACCAGAAGCAGGAAGTAAGTTGTAAAAACAGTGGCGTGCAGTGTGTAAAGTGGGTATCCCTTTCTGCTACCTCCTTCTGTGGTGTGACTGCACAGGAAATATCTTAAGTGAACTGCTCTACTATACAGATTATACAGGCCATTGAACCCTATATGGAGATACTGTTGATTTATGTCCAAACTGTAATGTAATGCCGATTCTGAGCATGTTCCCTACTACATACGTGTTAATGAGTTATTACTGTAGATCAGTCAAATTTGAAAGGCTCATGTTATGAGTATCATCTTCTTCCTTATTTATCATTTGGAGTTTGAGTGCTCCTCTTGCATTTGGTTTACTTGTTTGGTGAATAGGTTTTTGCATCAAATACGAAAAACCCAGGGAGAATCCGATATGCAGTTAGAACCTGTGATTTTATACCCATCAACAAGTGAACAAGTCCAAAACAGCATAACCGGCAAAACTCTGGTTACATCTATTTGCTTATGCATATGAAATTGCAAAGAATTTCCTATGTTTTGTAGGAGCAGCTTGCTGTCCCATACCCTCTCAGATCGGTGTCCTTTCACTGGAAAAGATATTGGTTTTAAGTATCTAAAAATAGGACATGCCAGTCATGGTCTGATAAATATTTTAATGTAGGTAGGTTTTATGGCAGGCACTTCAAGCAATTAAGTCTTGAGTGAACTGTTGCAACCTGCTACATAGGTGCTTATGTGGCATAGAGGTCTAATGCACTAGCCCACCATCACATTGTCCCGGCTTCTTGTTCCAGTGGTACGTTCTGACCAGCAGGGCTACATGAACAACTGCCTCTGTCTGAGGGAGGAGAGGGTAGATCACTAATAACTGCCAGAGTTTGAAGGACTGATGTGCTATCCAGGATAGGATTCACACCTGTGTTCTCTGGGATAGGTGCATGACCCAGAGGAAGTTAAAATCCAGCTACATTCATTCCTTCATTTTTCCTGTAGTAACCACTAGGTACCATGTATTGTCCATGATACACAATTTATTGGACCCACTCAATCCCATGTTTCTGGACTTCGCCCACTAGTCAGTAAGTGCATTATGTGGTACGGAGGTTAAGCTTCTACACTATTACAAAGGGTTCAAGTACCGGCACTGCTGAGCTTAAGGGTCTTAACTCATAATTGTTGTGCATTGTAAGATTTTCTTAACTCGGGGTAAGAGCATCTGCTAAATGCTGGCAAACCAATGTTTAAGTAAAATTAGTCTTGTCTTCTTCACAGGCCTCAGAACTGGCAACCTTCATCCAAACTAAGCATGATCTTGGTTGCAGAGCTCAGTATGTACACACCGTAGAAGAGGGCATTAACACCCACAGCCATGCATCTAAGGAGTTTTGGAAGATACTAGGAGGACAGTCTGACTACCAAGGCAAAATACGCTATAATTTTGTTCTCCCATAACCATCGGTGCTTGTGTGAGCTTTGGAAATGTCAACCTTGGTATCCAGTGCATTCTTACCATAACTGTTTACCACAGTTGCAGGGACTCCAGATGAAGATGAGTTTTATGAGACCGCCATAGTAGAGACAAACTGTGTGTACAAGCTGCAGGAGGACAAACTGGTGCCCGTTGATGAGTACTGGGGTAGAATGCCACGCTGTTCTATGCTCAGTCCTACAGAGGTAAGATCAGTTTAATTACTGATGCTGTCACAATGTTTATATATAATATTAACAAAAAATGTGTTATTATTGTGTGCATGTGTGCAGGTTCTGGTGTTCGATTTCGGCAGCGAGTTGTATGTGTGGCATGGTAAAGAGGTGACACTGGCACAGAGGAAAGTGGCATTTCAGCTGGCGAAGCACCTGTGGAATGGGACGTTTGACTACACGACTTGCGATATCAACCCACTAGATCCTGGCGAGTGCAACTCACTCATACCAAGGTCTGACCAAATTTTAATGAATGCATAATTATGTAATAAGTTTTTATTTCTGTCATTACTTGTTTTTATTACACACTGTAGTACGCTTGTACACACCATTTGTATGCAACGTTCATACAACACTTTCTGTGAAACAGGTCGTTGACCGAAATGGATGTTGATCGGACATTACCATAGCTACCCAGGATTTTTATGCTACTGTAAACGTAAAGAGTATTTTCGCGAGAACACACACACACACACACACACACACACCAGGGTTTCCACATCCCTAAGAGAAGCAAGTAGTCAGGTCTACGAACACAAGCTCAAAGGAAGCAAACCAGCTCAGAAAAGTCCCAAACAGGCGATATACTGCAATGCAGTAATGAAATAATAATGTATTTTGCTTTAGAGGTGGAGCGAACATGACTTGCTTTAATATTCGAGCGAGATACAGAATCAGGGCACAATCCCACATAAGCAACTTCTCTTTACAATCAATCTGCTACCTGCAGCTTCGAATATTTGTAATCAAAATGTTAAGGAAAATAAGCCCAAAGTCACTTTGAATAAACAGACATGACAACTGTGATGTGAATAATAGACTTATGTTCTTTTTGTTTGTTGGTTGCAGGATTTGGAATTGATGGTCTTTGTTGTATCATCAGCTTCAGAATGTGAAAAGACGGATAAAATTCAAACTTTCTCCTTAATTTATGTATTTTTAGGAAGGGGCAGGGTCGTCCAGACTGGGCTGTATTTGGTAGGCTGACCCAGCACAATGAAACCACGCTGTTTAAAGAGAAATTTTTAGACTGGAGTGACTCCAAGAAGGATTTGACGAAGAATGACGAAACTAAAGCTATTGAACAAAAGGTGTTAAATCAAACATCTGTGACTAATTTAACTAACCGTGCTTTAATGAACGTCACATGAAGATACGACTTATGAAGCTAGATATTTACAGAATTATCTATTCCGTAAATACGCAGGTGCAGAGTAGCGACTGCCAGCCGTATGACGTCTCTCGGATGTTGCCTTTGTCCCATGCGCCAGTTCGGACCATCCTGGAAGGCGTGGATGTGGGGCGTGGTTATGGATTGCTAGAGGGAGATGACAGGAGGAATTTTGAGATCAGCACCCTCTCTGTGGATGTGTGGCATATTCTGGAGTTTGACTACAGGTAAAATAACATCTGAGTGACATGAGCTGACCCATGAGTTTATATGATATATATATATATATATATATATATATGATATTATTAACTCTTCATTGTTCTTGTACACTTCATTAATCCAGAAGGAGAAAGAAATGTATGACACATTATACTCCACTTATACTGATAAGACATAATATTACAATTTTTAATACGGTTATTAATGCTGGTTCTAAGGTAGTGCATAGGGATGCACCCAGAGACAAAGGCTCACCCTTAAAAAGAAAAATCTTTAAGTGGATCATATTATTAAAGTAGGGGCTTTGTTTGTTTGTTGATAAAAATGTTATGTTACAGCTATAGAATTTCTAATGTGTGTTTTGGTAAAGATAAGCTGTTTACAGAAAAAATGTCCCTGGACACACTGCCACCGCTGGTCCCTTAAACCAGTCCCTTATTTCTCAATTACTTGGATTGTGCCTTGTACGGTTGTGTTAGTTGTAAGCCTTTGTAGAAAAGAGTATCTGTTTAATGCTGACATTTTAAATGTAATGTGTTCTGTACATTTGATGTAATGCATACTTAAGTTACTGCATGCATTTCTTGGGAAAACTTTCTCTGTTCTTATTTACCTTAATGAAAAGCTAAAATTAAATAGTTTTTTCCTGTTGTAAACCTGCTTATCGTGGTGAGAACCTAACTCTGAATGCATGATGTGTGTTTCCTAATGCAGTCGCCTGCCAAAACAGAGCATTGGCCAGTTCCATGAGGGAGACACTTATGTTGTTAAATGGAAGTACATGGTCAGTGCAGCAGGTAAACGGTCTCTTTCTCTTTATGATACATATCAGTGCAGAGTGGAATCTTGTCATTCACCATGTCATGTGTGTGTTTCTCAGTCGGAAAGAGACTGAATTCAGAACGGACCGTTGGTCCGGGAAAGGAGAGGTGTGCGTATTTCTTCTGGCAGGGACGTAACTCTACAGTTAGTGAGAAGGGAACGTCAGCACTGATGACTGTGGAGCTGGATGAAGAGAGAGGAGCACAGGTACGTTGACTTGTTTTACAGCTTACAAACATCTGATAACTGTTTAATGATTTTATAGCACAACCAGTATATTATTATTACAAAGTACTGTGTGGGTTTATGGATTTAGGTCCAGGTGCAGCAGGGAAAGGAGCCCCCATGTTTCCTCCAGTGTTTTAATGGAGGGATGATGATTCATGGAGGAAAGAGAGAAGAAGAAGAGGAGAATGCACAGAGTAAGCTATATCTAATGTTAATATATATTTTTAGCTATAAGTTCAGATGGAATGTGCTTCTAACTTTTTTTTATTATGTAATAGCACTGCTTACAGGCTGTTTGATTTTTTCTTTTAAGAAGGAAATCCAACATGAACTATGAGAAAATACGTTAGATGTTCCCAGCCTAAAATGTTGTGTTTTAGTTTGTGTTGTGCTGACATTGTTGTATCAGACACAGCAGTGCTGAAGATTTAGAAGTCTGTTGTGCAACAGTTTTGTTTTTTTTGGTCATCAGTGCTCAAAGGATGGTGTCTAAAGGGTTGTGGTGGCTGGACAATTTTGGTAGGTGGTCTGTAGTATTTCAAGTCCATCAGTGACACGAAGCTGTCTGAAAACTCCAGAAGCACTTCTTAGTCTGAGCCACTCATACCAGCACGACATACGCTAACACACCACCACCACCACCACATCAGTGTCAGTGCATTGCTGTGAATGATCTATTCAATTCAATTTTATTTTATTTGTGTAGCGCTTTTTACAATGTAACATTTGTCTCAAAGCAGCTTTACAGTAATACATTATCTTAACTCCCCAAAATGGTAGGAAGAAACCTTGGGAGGAACCAAGACGATCTACCATCCAAATAGTTTAACTAGTCTTGATGTAACCTTGTCTGAAGTTGAATATCTATTGATGCTGAAAGTAACGTTTACTCATCTAAGTGAACAGACAGACATGCCTTTGTTTGTTCCAGCACTACCTATATATTGTATTTAACTTGTACATTAATAAACTGGTACTAAATCTGCTGACTGCTTTATCTGGCTGATCTTCCATGCTGTTCCAATACTGTTTATCAATGCATTTTCGGCTCTGTCAAAGAAAATTATCTGGTCCATCATGCGATCTTAAGTGGTATGTGTTACTTTTATGACAGTACATTGCTGTATTTTCTGTTATTACTGCAAATCTCATAAGTTAAAAAAGGTTTAGCATATTTAGGATAGTGAAGGGTTCGGACAAAGTGCAATCCGTGCACTGTTTATCTCAGTCAATGTCCTGTTTCATAGAACGTAATGCAGATGTTAAAGTATGTTGGTTTGTATTTAAACAAAACATACTGTAAAAATATATAAATACAAATATATTGTATTTTCTTAGTGTTATGTCTTTTTGGTACATTTTGAATAAAAGTGCATGATGGTGAAAGGTCAGTGTAACATGGCTGAATTAGTCTGTTTTGACTTTGGACGTGTCAAATTCCTGTTTCCTGTCTGTCAGTCATGAAGGGGTTTAAAGAAAACAAAAACAGGAAATTGCTGGCAAGCGTAGATAGTGGCTGCAGTATGCAGGGTGATAAGAGCAGCTTGTGTTTCACTGCATGTTGTCTTTTACTTTGTGTGAGAAAATCCATGTCACACCTTAAACCTCTAGCGTTGATAAACCCAGGGATTATGTATTTTGTATCATCATGTTAATACCTTTCTATTACTTATTTTCTGTCTTGCGATGGTCACCCCGCCAATGTCCTCTTAACCATAATGTCTTCCACATTGTGCGCAGACGACTGGCGGCTGTACTGTGTGAGAGGAGAGAAGCCGATAGAAGGCCACCTGCTGGAGGTGGTCTGTCATTGCAGCAGCCTGCGCTCTCGCACCTCCATGGTTCTGCTTAACATTCCCAAAGTGACCATATACCTGTGGCACGGCTGCAAGACCCAAGCGCACACACGAGATGTGGGGCGTACTGCTGCTAACAAGATCAGGGAGCAGTAAGTGAATTTAGCACATACACATGCAGAGTATGCACAAATGATTCTATGGCTGATATGACTTTATTCATCCTTGCGCACTATTAGTGATAATAGCAAATTGTTAATAGGTGTCCTCTAGAGGCAGGACTTCACAACAGCAGTAAGGTGACTATCCATGAGTGTGAAGAAGGGACCGAACCAATCGGCTTCTGGGAAGCTTATAGCAAGCGAGACCGAAAGGCTTATGACTGCATGATTCACGGTATGTAGAGATATAAAGCTGTATATTGAAAGAAAGAAAGAAAAACATTTGCTGAGATATTATGGAGTTAACAAAAAACATGTTTCAACTAGGTGCTATAACCTTTAGAGGGGATTGTTTGTATATTTGTTAGCTGTGTAATTAATCCTGTACATTTGGTATGTTTGCTAGAAGAATAGTATTTTGGGTTTTTTTGCTCATATTTTTACTGTTTGTCGTAAATGTTTCATATACTTGTAGGCATTTGTGAGTTTTCGGTTACACGCACATACACGCGTACATTTAGTCAGTAATCAGTTTAAGCTGATAATCAAACATGGCTATTAAGCATGATGGCTGTTTAGTCACTTTAGGGTTGTGCTTTGTTAGATGCATGCAATGAACATACAATTAAATTGTTATTCGCAACTATTTATAGTTGTGACAGGCCCAGGTGTGCAGAAATATTCATATATTACACATCATATATTAATAGAAGTTTTTATTTAAAGTCAAATTCAGTCAAATGCGTTACGTTTTTAAATACAGTTAATCAAAGAAGTCTTTGATCTCTAACTATTACTATTACTGAAATATTACTAGACAGAGCAAATTCATGGCCTTTTCTCCACTTGCAACCTGTTAAGTGTAAAACAAAAGTGCATAATGGCGGTAGAAAGTGGAAACTTGACACTTATGGTAAATGAAATATTGTGTAGCCTTTATTTTTGGCTAAACCTTTCTGTTTCTGCCTTTCTGTTTCAGACCTTGGGAGGTTTAACTTTACGCCACGTCTGTACCACTTGAGCAGTACATCAGGAGAGTTCGTCGCTGTGGAGCTTACCTGTCCATCAAGAGAACCAAACTTGGTCAATGCGATGCCTTTCCATCAAGAGGATCTGTATACGGCCACTCAGCCAGGTGCAGTGCGGCATCACGGCAGTAACGCCACCCCTTTCACACTTGCTTTTACCCAGACGTGAATGCACCCCAGAGTCTAAATGATGGGTAGCTTTAATTTCTGCAATTAACTGGGTGTAACCCTAATGCAATTGTCAGATATAAGGGTTAGCTCATGCATAAATTAAAACAGGAGGATGGGTTTAAACATAACCAGTAGGGGTGTGTCTCAGTATTTCCTGGGATTTTGTCGATATTGGTAATTAGATGATATTTTGGCTGTGTATCTTGGGTCTAAAATATTCAAAAGTTGTTCGAACCCTCCTCTCTTTGCCATGGTGTGTTTCTCAGTGTAACTGGTGGCATCATCTATCTCTTGCCATAAAGCAATATTTTTTGCTGAGTTGGCCAAGTGTGTCTTTATGCTGGTTTAAACCTTTCAGGGTCAGCTAAGTCCTGAAGTTTGTCTTTATCTTCATATTCTGCACAGTAGTAGCTCATGTCAGCTCACACATCATTAAACCAACAATTAAGATGTTACTGTATATATGTTATACTGTTATATGCAATGATTTAAAATTCCATCAAGTTTGACTCTGCAGGGGAAATTATAAATATGAAACAAGTTATGAATTGTTAGAACTTCAACTAATGGCTTCCTTTGTTCATGTTGGCATTAACGTTTTCAGGGAGAAGATCAGCACGACATGTAATATGACCATGAGTGCCCAAATTCTGCCCCAAGACTGTATAAGAACTGTAACCATGAACTTCTTTGATGTGTTTTACTTGCAGCTCTGTTTCTCGTGGATAACCATCACGAGGTCTACCTGTGGCAGGGCTGGTGGCCTCAAGAGAGTGAGATTACAGGCTCGGCTCGCATCCGATGGGATTTGGATAGGAAGTGTGCCATGGAAACTGTACTCCAGTACTGCAAAGGTAACCATCAAAAGAGACATCTGATACACAGAACTCCAAGAAGGAGTATACTTATGTTTTAGTGATTACTATTCATTACTGTAATGAATAAAAATACAGCACACGCACGCTCTTAAACACCATTTAAATGTGCACACTGTTATTACACACAAGACAACAGCTTGCCGTCTTTAAGGAGGTGACAAACAAGTGACATGATGATGTTATTAAATTCTTTATAAGCTCATTAAAAAAGTAGAGCCGTTTTATCTAAACTAGAGATTAGCAGAGTCGCACGGTAATAAGCAAATTCATGTATGGGAGTGTGAAATTGTTTACTTGTACTTGTTCTAGTCCTTATAGCCTAGTAGTGCTACACTTAGTATTATTATTATTATTATTATTATTATTATTATTTTACTGCAAATAATCTGTGCATAAAATTGAAAATTAGTGTAATTGTGGATATTGGATATGTGGGGATATTTCTAAATCAAATGAGCAATGTATTTGCCCTTTTAATGTTGTGCTTTGTTAATGTAACATGTTTACACAGAGAAGAATGAAAAAAAGCCTCCGAAGTCCTACCTGATCCATGCAGGACTGGAGCCACTGACCTTCACCAACATGTTCCCCTGCTGGGAGCACAGAGAGGACATTTCTGAGATCACAGAGAAGGTTTTTCTGCATGCACGTATACATGCCACGTACATTTTGTTTTTAGAATATCTAATTCCCTTATCCAGAGTGATGATACATGATTGGTGATACATATAAGCAATATTTTGCTTAGTTGCTTCATCTATTAATTCACACTGTTTCTAAGTCCTAAGTAAATAAATATGATGTTTAAGTGCTCAGAAATAGATACATGGCCATTAAGCCTAAAGGTCTATTCATATGATCATAATTAGTTCATAGTATATAATGTTGGTGTCACAAATCTCCAGGGACCTAGGTATGTTCATTGAAAAGTATACATTATTTTAAAAGGTACAAATCTATGTTCCTACCCTCACCTACAGTCATGAGCTTTGGGTAATGACCGAAGGAACAAGATCTCAAATACAAGTGGTCTAAACGAGTATCCCACGCAATCTGCACTCTCCCTTATAGACAGGCTCAGGGTAGAGCCGCTACTCCTCCATGTTGAGAGGAGCCAGTTGAGGTGGTTCGGGCATCTTCCCAAGAAGGTGTTCCAGGCAAGTCTCGCTGGGGGGAAACCCCGGGGAAGACCCAGGACACGCTGGAGGGACTACATCGCCCAGCTATTCTGGGAATGCTTTGGAATTCCTGCAGTAGAGCTGGTGGAGGTGGCTGGGGAGAGGGAGGTCTAGGCCCCCGAAGCGGAAGATAATGGTTGGCTGTTAAGTATAACTGAGGGATGCTTGTATGCATCTAGATTATTGAATTGAGAAAATGTTGTCTGGTGCTCTGTTTTGGGGCTGTGCAGTTTGTGTAGCCTGACAGCGGCAGGGGGGAAAAGCGCTGCGGTATGTTTTCTTTAAGCACTGCACGAAAACTGCCCACTGCTAACCCATGTTCTAGCCCATATTTAAATGTGTTTTCTGCAGTTACTCTGGTTACTTGAAGCTAATAAACACTTGAGAAGGAGAGTGTGAGATTGCATTTTTCTGGGGTGCACTCTGGATCCCACCTGGGTTTTAAAAATGTTTGAATAAATGAATGACTTTATTACTGTCAGATGTGTTAATACATTTTTCCAGCCTTTAGCAGACGCCCTTATCCAGAGCGACTTACAACTCGTATAGTCTTACAATGCAAGCAATTTATGGGTTAAGTGTCTTGCTCAAGGACCCAACTGTGGCAACTTGGCAGAGGTGGGATTTGAACCCTGAACCTTCTGGTCCAGAGTCCAGTACCTTAACCGCTAGGCTACCACAGTCCCATTTAAGTGCTCTTAACTTTCTTTTTGCATTTATATGTATTGTAGGAAGCTGAAGTATGTAATCAGATAATTCTAGTGGAAGATGTGTTGGCCAGACTGTGCAAGACCACTTATCCACTTGCTGAACTCATGGACCGGCCCCTACCAGAAGGCGTTGACCCTCTGCACCTTGAAATGTACCTATCAGATGAAGATTTTGAGGTGAGATTTCATCCTCCTACAGCAACGGAGCATACATAATGCCTTCAGTGCAACAGTTCCTGCTCATGGCAAAGTGGTGTGTATGTATGTATATGTATGTGTGTGTGTGTGTATATGTATATATATGTATATATATACACAAACCATCTATAGAATTACAACTACCTGCCTAATATAAAGTATGCCCCCCCTTGTGCACAAAGGCTTGGACCAGTCAAGGCATGCACTCCACAAGATCTCTGAAGGTATCCTTTGGTGTCTGACACCCAGACTTTTGCAGCAGATACTTTAGATTTGCCAAATTGAGAGTAGGAACCTTTGTGGATCGGACTTGTTTGTCCAGCACATCCCAATCAGATTGAGATGTGGGGAATTTAGAGGACAGATTAACACCTTGAACTCCTACTCAAACAACTTTTGCAATGTGGCAGGGTGCTGGAATAGGTGAGGCATCTGGTAGGTGTGATAGTAACATCAACATGGATAGCTGGATATAAGGTTTCCCAACAGAACATGTCCCAAAGTATCACACTGGCAGTGTGTGACTGAAAGCTGCCTGTGACATCATGAAATTTTGGATGAACTGAGTGACTGAGAAAGCACTGATGCACATCATGTAAGTGTGAACTGTATAGACGAATGTCTAATACAAGTGAATTCATATTTATTTATATAGGGCTTTTTACAGTGGAGCGTTGTCTCGAACCAGCTTCATAGTATTATGTTCAATGGCCAAGCCCGAATTGAGCAAGTGTAGGGCAACAGTGGAAAGAAAAAATTAAGGAAGGAAGGTGGACTCCGAAAGAGGGACCCTTCCTCCTTGGGTGGCTTAGATGAGAATAGTAATAATTAAGTTTGTATTTATAGTAAAACTAAGAAGAAAAAATAACATAAATAAAAGATATAGTCTGTGATTTTTATCTCCGGGGAGAGATCTGAATCAAACGTAACACCCAAGTTTTAATTTTTTTTATTTTTTACAGTTGGACTGAGCACTACTGAACGGCCATCTATAGTTAGGATAGAAGTAGCCAACCTGTCTTTCACAGTCTTGGGTCCAACTAATAAAATATCTGTTTTATCTGTCTTAAGTAAAAGTAACTTAAATGACATGACACAATTCTCAATTTTGCTGAGTGTAAGGGAGAATGATAGTGCGCCAAGCACACATTAAATTAAACAGACATCTACACTAGTGCTGCACCTGGAAGGTTGCTGAATAGTTTTATGCCTGAAGTGCATTAAGGTACTGTTGTTAAACCCATGAAGTCATTACAGTTAAAAGTATGCTGAGAGTCACGTTTTTGTGATGGTTTTTATAAAAAAAAATCTAGACTTATTCTTATTTTTTCTCTGTGAGGAGAAATATACAGCTTTAGCTTTGGTAAGGGCCTGTTTATACTCTCTATATCCATACTATCCCTCCAAGCATTTTTAAACACTTCCTATTTACTATGTGACCACTTGCGTTCTAAACTGTGAGCTCTTTGCTTTAAAGTATGGGTGTGGTCATTATTTTAAGATGCTAGCTTTTTTTCTCTAATACATCTGACCCTAGCAGGGGCAACTACATCCAGGGTTGAGCAAAATACTCATTGTAATTGTTTTGTTGGGAGCTCAAGGTGACCAGGCTTCGTAGGTGTATTAAACGTTAAGTCTGGAAGGTTATGAATAAATGAAACTGGAGTATCAGAAGTAATAGTGTGCCTGGTGTGATAACAAGGGGGTTTGCAAATTTTATTTTAAACATATAGCTCAAAAACTAAAAAATGGTGATTACGGCAAAATCTAGGTTATCTGTATCGATACAAAATGTTAATATTAGGTCTAAAGTATGATTATAGTGGTTAATCACATTATAAAGATCGAAAAATTGGGTCATTTTTACCTGTTTTACATGTAAACATAACCCAAGTGTAACTCCTGTTTGGTTACAAAGAAAAGAATGCAGCCCCACCAGTCGTTTGCAGGATTGCTTTCGAACATCTCCCTTGTGAGGAGCATAATCTCTTCATATTTTTCTCTTCATTCTATCTTTTTCTCTGTCACTTGTGGTTGCTTTGTCTTGTCTGACATTGCTTACCTTTTCCTTTCACATTCAGGGTGTAGGGGCCTATGGGAAGGTGAGTTTTCAAACAGTCCTGGTGTGTCCCCACAGCCACACACTGTTAATGTGTGAAAGAAATCACCCAGAATTTCACTTGCTTGTGTCACATCACTCACAAAATTTCCTTTTGTGTAAATTTTACCAATCACAAAAAATTGCTCACCTTTTTGTGTAAATTTTACCAATCACAAAAAATTTCTCACCTTTTGTTTCTCTAATGCATGTGTATGGTCAAACTAAAGTGGCCTTTTGGTTTTTTTGTGATTTTACCTCTTAATTTCATTAATATCCAGAATGCCAGGTCTATTATTTTCTGTTATTTAAGACATACAAAAACTCCTCACTACTAGGGGTGTAATGAATTGTCATGACCCAATGAGACAGTGTGTGTTGTGGAAGTGCAATGACGCTTGATTGTGAATGCGCACAGCTGCTTTAAATCTGTAAACATTAGTCAGTTGAAATTTGAATAATGATCTGTCAATGCATTTTTAGGGGAGATTTTATTTATTTTTTTTATTCAAAAACTATAAATGATGATACAATGGATTGACTCCACAACTACATAGCACAACACACAGCATGATTATATATGTAGCGGTGTTTGAACTGCGTCTGTATTGTAAGTGTGCGGTATTAATTGCAGAAATGTGTCGAAGAAGAAAAGGAATAACAACTTACGGTACTGTGTAATAAAACTGTGTAATGATCTTGTTTAATGAGATAAAATCAACTGCGTCTTTTTTTTAAATCGTTTCATATATATTTTGAAAGATCCTCTTCTTTTATGAGTAGTGTATTACAGTTAAATGAGTAAAATAACCAGCTTGGGTTAGTAAGATCCCCTTTTTAGTAACCATTATAGGCTATTTCGGGTATTCAGCTTGTAAAAGAGATCAGCAGACTCTCTGTGACTCTACTATGGTTGCTGGTGCCAGGCAAAGTCACTTGGATCACATTTCACCTTTCTGAACTTTGGTGTGTACATAATTTTAAGCTCTTGACACACAACTGCATGATTTGCCAACCTGATTAATTACTATAGTTGCAAGGCTGTGCGCGCGCACAGGTAATTATCAAGTCACTGGTACTACTCCAAAAACATGCCATCAGAAAATGGCCTGAGGGGACGACCTTAGCATTGGTTTGCATCGTTGCATTTTGTGTGCTTGTTGGTGTTCTTGGAAGCACTTTGCTTTTTCCTTGCATTTGGTCTTTGTGCTGTATAAGATTGGACTTGGGTCTTTCCTCAGATTTTAAATATTGTAATGTTTGTTTGTTTCGATTACAGAAGGCACTGGAGATGACGAGACTCGAGTATGAAACACTGCCAGGCTGGAAGCAGGTGAAGGTTAAGAAAGATAAAGGATTGTTCTAGTAGGTTTCAGAGTATGATCTTGTTTTTTTTTGTGTTTTTTATTTTTATGAAAGCCTGCATGAGGTTTGCTGTTTTGGATGGGATACAAGAAGAAATGTGTTGTAGATGTTGATGGGCATCAGCAGAGGTTTACCAGCCTCTTGTCGAATATATTTCCTTATTACCTTGTTTTCCTTCTCTTTTCAGCTGTAAAAATCTGTAAATTACTGTAACGTGTGCTTAAGATCGTCTTCCAGCTCTTTTTCTGTTTTTGTTGTTTGAGTTCATTCCACTACATGTCAATGTAGCAGAAGCCATGCTGCTGTCTACTTCCCTTTAAACACTGAGAAAGAAAATATTCAGTTCGTTATACAATGTAAAGCACAAAAGCAGGGATTTGCTTTGTGCTTATCACCTACATGCCATCACAAACCCCTGTTACTTTCCATGTGCTGACGTGTGTGGGCATATGTGTGTGTGTGTGTGTGTGTGTGTGTGTGTGTGTGTGTATGAATAATAATTGGTTGTGTATGTTGATATGAAATTAAGTGTTGAATGGGAAATTAATCCCCTTGCTCAGATTCTACACTGTATAGTGCCTTTTCCTTTATGTACAGTTTATATAATGTAATATGACTAATATTAAGATTTTGTGAATATAGAAATAACATTAGAAAGAAATAAACACTGAACTATGTAACATTGGAATGTTGTGGTCCTCTGTTTCTCAAGAACCTTTTGCAGTTTAAATTGCTTTTAACTTGATATTTTTTGTTAGAGTCCAGTGCAAAGCATGACCATTTTATATGTGCATCTGAGGAAACATAATGACCCAAAACGCACCTCACATTTTAAAACAGCTACTTGAAAACCAAAGATTGAGTGCTTTTAGTCATGGACATTTCTCATCAGTCACCTGACCTGAATCACGCATCAGGCCCCCTACTGTAAATGGGAATATCCACCAGTTCCTTTTTAAGAATTTCCATGGTGGTCTGTAATTGGGGCATGTGGCTTATCTTTTCTTAATTTAAGAAATGTTCACGTAACATTAGATTTTAAGATTTTTTTTATGATCAGGGCTTTATAGATTTTATGCAGCTATATTTACAAAGGCCACTGAAGTCCTTTCTTGATAGTTTTTTTTTTTTAATTATGAAACTAAAACATTTTACTTGTTATACAAGTATGCGCCATTTCATTTTTATCCAGTAAATGGCTCCAGGCTTAAACAACAGAGGTTATAAGAGAAGGGATGATAGGAAACTAGTACACGTGTTCCCTTGTAAGATCTGCTGACAGAAAAGAGAATCACAAACCTGAACCACTGAACCTGCAGAAAACGGGGCAAGATTCCTATTGTTTTTGTAAGTGTTTTTCGTAAGGTCCTTCTTCAAAGAGAGGCTTTCAAGTGATCAAGTACTCTCTTAAAAAAAGCTTGTTTGGCACCTTCTGTAACACTCTGTCTCGTAGCACCAACAACCATGCCATGTTCAAAGTCAATTGTTTGGTTTGACCTTGGGCAGACCATCTTGACCATGTCTACATGCCTTAATGCACTGAGCTTCAGTCATGTGATTGGCTGATCAGATATTTGCTTTAAGGAGCAGTTGAACATGTGTAAGTAATGAAGTGGCCAGTGAGTGTATATTATATTCTCTTTTTTGCTGAGGGGTGAAGAGTAAATCATTTATCAAACTTTACTTTATATGGTGGAATGTTATAAATGTTATAGGCACTGTTATTTCTAATGTGTCTAATATGAAGTGCAGAGTTGTAAACCCATATATAGATATATAAAATATATCAATGTAATGTGATAAATGGAGTTGTGTGGCAATACCATTGGTGATGTAGTAATGTATCGGACTAACTAAATGGCATTCTGTTGTTTCTAAATCAGTTGATCACTTGGTTTGTTCTTATTCTGTAATTAAAATAAAACTGCCAAACTGATAATTAACTTGATACAGTGGTTCTCTTTTCAGCTTTTTTCCTCCAGAAGACAAGACACATTTCCAAGAAGAATTCTAGTAATTGAACAGCTTCAATTAAGGAGGATCAAAAACTGTAAAATGAGATAGGAGGTTCAAATAAGGCCTGTTGCTTTAGTGGAAGTTTCTGGCTGATGGCAAATTCTCCCAGAGAGGTTTACATCTGTGCTCCACACCAAACACAGCACTCAGTCCAGGATGTCTGTGTTCAGCAGACTCTCACATTTGCTTGAGGTTGTCTGTTTATACACTTCATTGAATGAAATCAATTGGATGGCCACTTAGCTTCTTGGTGAGAGTGTTTGGAAGTATAGCGTGGTGATGTTCACTACATCTGGATGGATTTACGATTGAGCAGTTTCTGAGATTGAAGGGGATATACTGCAGTGGCTAGTGCACAATTGTTTTCAACATTGAGGAACCCATTGCTATCATGTTTCCGAGCTGTTGGAAAAGATTGATGAGGCGCTGACTTGTAATGATGGTGGTCATTTTAAAATCAATGAGGAGGTTACAGAGAAAAGAAAGAAGGCAGAAGGCCAGGCAAGAAAGAGGAGAGCGGAAACACAAGACGATCAGCAATGAGAGGAGAAGAAAAACCTGCCTGAACTTAAGGTTGTTTTTGTTAAGGTTGTTTATTACCCTTCATAAATATTAGCAGAATACAAGAGATATGTAGACTGGTTGGGATTTGTGTAGTTTAAATAAGTAAACCTGTTTGTAGAGTTGTATTTTTTTTCTTGCAGGGATTTCCCCAGTCCACTTAAGGTTAATATTGTAATCGCTGTAAAGACCACTATTGGGAACAGTATCCTGAGCTCAGCACCATTGACCAAAAGTATATATAACTTACTGAGTGTGCAACATCGAAGACTTTCAGCAGGAAGGTAGGTCATTGTGGTAGACACCCACATTTTTGACCCATGCGAGCTTGACTGTTAGATTAGTACAGGATATTCATTGCTCTAATTATGCATACACTGTATTTATCTTCGTACTACACATGTTTCATGTCTCATGTTTTAAAGACAAACAAGCATGCACAGGAACATCTGCAAATACTTAGTAAAGGTGTCTGGATTCACATCATGGCTCTGTTTACCACTTGGACTTGGCCAGAAGACAAAACCAAGCAGCAGCATTTCGAGAAAGAAGGGGATGCCTTCTCATGGCTTGTACATTTACAGTGTTGTTTATCAGAGAGACTTGTATCTGATGCAGTTGTGTTTCAAGAGCCTTGCTCAAAGACCCAACAGGGGCAGCTTAACAGAGGTGATATATTGACCTTCTGGTTCATAGATCAATACCTTAACCACTAAGCCACATGTATAATTGTGAAACAACAGAAAAGCGTCTCAAATAAGCTGACATGCACATGTTAACTGTTCCTGTATGATTTGCTGATGTTAGGTTTATTTCTTACTCAAAAGTGATCGGTCATGTCTAAAGCAGTCGCCATCATGTGACTAAAACTTCAGTGGACCAAAGAACATGCAGGAGATTTAAAGCTTTAATTCTGCTGATCTACAAAAGTATTACATAATGAGGTCAAGTCATAGCTTTAGCAGAACGCTAGCAGAGTGTAACTTTACTATGTATGTATCTCTGATGTTGCATGCCTATTTTATTTCTAAAGTACTTTTCGTTTCAGTTATGACCCGAGATAATTGCATGTAATATCATATCACGGCCAACAGAGGGAGATATGCTATAGGCAATACGCCTAGGTCATATATATTACTGCTTTTTTAACTTGATTAATTGATTTCTCTTGTTCTTTAAGTGCTGAAACGTTTGTAAAAGAAGTTGCAGGATGATTGTTGTACGTAAGTGCTATCATTAATCAAAAAAGCTGTTCAGTAACTTAAACATCTTTCTTAAGAAAAGAGGACCGTAAACATAAATACACGGGAAATGTCCTATTTTTTGTAAGCAATATATTAATACTGAAAACAATGAATATTTCATTATGTGTATGTAAGTGTTATATGATTTATTAATTTGCATAGTTGTTTAATTTTGTTTGTGCTGGTGATTCCTTTCAAAGGTCAAATGTTTAACTTGGTGACACCAGTCATTCTGATTTGGAACTAAAAAGCATTGGTTATTAACGTTGACTTTTCTGACACACTAAACAGATGAGAGGGAAACGCCTGCATCACATCACACTCCTGAAGTTTAGTTAAAAAAAACATTTTTTAATTGATCAGTTGTGTCAATTAGGATATTAGTAGCATTTTTAAAATGTGATTTTATTTCTTCTATTGGAGAATATATTTTTAGCATTAAAATAGCCCTGCACATCCATATAACAGTAATATAAACCTCAACAGAACACTTAATAATTCAGTAACATAATTTCACCCACCATTTGGGTGGCACTGAAGTCTAATATGCTGGCCTACAACCACAGGGACCCAAGATCAAGGTGCAGTGGTGCTTATTACATGCAAAGGGAAATGGTTTCTGAGGGAGGAGTAGCTGATCAGATGTCATTCCCTAGTGCTGCATTCAGTGACCCCTTTCCAACATGTTCAGGGTATTCCAGGATCCTGTTCTCCAGGGAAAGGCACCAGAACCCCTACTACACTGACTCTGAAAGTGTTAAAGAGTTAAATTATCAATTATGTATTATTTTGCTTGCTGCATAACATTATTTCATTTTGAAATTCTCTGTTAACAATGTGTAACATTTAATAGAACAATACCTTTATGATAGAGACAATCTGACTGTGACCATGTCATTAGGTTCTTCTAAGGAACAGTGAGCAAAGTATGTTGGGAGGTATCCATACAGGCCTTACAAACTCCACCCCCTTTAGGCTAATAATGCTCCAGTAAGTAAAATGTAGTGCAAGTTGGACAGGTTGTTTTTGGTGCATTAATTTTGCCATCCCATTTATATGTTAGCAGTCCTTATCTATTGCAAAATTTCATAATGAAGCTATTTCATTCTAAACTGATCCAAATTGCATTATCAAGGGAGCAAGTCTTTGATTTCGTTACGTTGCACATTATTTATTATTTGTAAATTCAAATGATATCTCACACAATGAAAGTTTGTTCTAATCCATTCAGGATGACAAACCACCCACTTTAGGGATTTTGCATTGGCTAAGATATTAAAAATCCATCTGAGACCTTAGTGGAGACTTGTGTGTAATATCTGATGTTCATTGTTGCTGTGTGAACAGAATTCTTCACACTTTCTTTCCAGTTACTGCACTCTCACTCCTTCTCTGAGTACCACGCAAAGAAATCTGGTGCATTGTTAGAGGGGGTAAGGTGGTTTTGACATAGGCTTTGTGCAATCAGATTACGATAATATACACATGCCCTACACTGTGTGTATAAATCTCCTCTCTCACAGGGTGTGTGCGTGTGCGTGTGCTCCCATTTCCCATTTACATAGTCAGATTTCAGAAGCATACTGTAGTCCCCCTTCATGAAATATTTCTACCTCTTCTTTCCCTCAAGACACAGATTTCCCCATTGCTGTATCAGTGACGTTTGTGTGACAGATGTAGGGATTGAAATGGAAAAAGAAAACAGACCCAGTGCTGACTGTTCATGGTTTATAGTATGCAGATGCGAAGAAACCACATTGTTGCTAACCATGTTCCCTTTTGTCAATCCTGATGCAGTGGTTCTGTGGAAGGGTCTGAACTCTACAACAGATACCAAACTGTTCAACACTACCTCTATCCATCCTGGGTAATCAATGAACAAAATGCTAAATCAAAAACCATGCATGCAAACTGGTCTCATCTCAATTCATCTTACTGCTTAATTGTATTTGGTGTATGTGACATTGTTGCAGTTTTTCCTTTAGATCAGAAATGTCAAACCTATGGTTTATGAGCCGGTGGACTGGTCTACAACAGCCTGCATGTAAAATTCTAAAGTTGAACATTCAACATCCAGAAGATTTGTAATGGATTTGTATATATAAAAATAATGAAATCTATAGCTTCTAATGTGTCAATGGTTAGCAGTTGCTTGTCACAAGTAATAATGTATCCCCCAGGAATGTAATGCCCAGCTATAGTGCTGTTAGCTTAGGACTGTAATGCCCAGCTATAGTGCTGTTAGCTTGTTGACTGGTGCCATACCATGAGTGATCAGTAGGAAAGGTGGTGGTAGTACTTAATCTAAAAGAAATTTCTTGAAAGCAGAGGACATTTTGGGAAGTTTGGGATGAAGACTGTGAGAAGAAACTGAAGCACCTAAAGTAAGCCCACGAGGACACAGGGAGGACACAGGGAGGACACAGGGAGGACACAGGGAGCTTCACCTGGGATTGCACCCAGGACCTTCTCGCTCTGAGCCACCGTGCTGGTCAAAAGTTGACTGACTCTGTGGTGAAATGACGATTGCCTTTAGGTAATGCATGAATAAATAATTGCATTACTCTATTGGAATATATAGATTAGATTATACATGTTACATATATACATTATTCATATACGTTACATTTGAATAAATTGTACATCTTTAATTATACATCACAATGTGTTTTTAGTTATAAGTACATTGTTTAGCCATTGTTTGATGCCCTGGCTATACATTTCATATTTTGTTACCCCTTCTTTAGATAATCATAACAGGTCTCAAACTAAGACTTAACTAAGTTTTTCCCTACTGGAAGACACCAACTTTTACCTGCAGTGTCTGGATTATTCTCATGGACAGTTAAGTCCTGAAAGCTAAAGCCCACTCATACTATAAGTGAAGAAAGACCCATGAAGTTAATCTATATAGCCATCATATAAACCAACATATTTTTTTTTCCACCTCGGGTTCCATTACATTGCTTTGTTAACAACATTTGCAGGACACACATCCTTTGTGAGTCTTAATGAAACGGCAACAAGTCACTTAAGTGCTAAAACATTAAACACTAGTGGAAACAAAATAAAACCAAACTTTTGCATGTGCCACAATTTATCTTCTATTTTTTACACTATGGAAAAGTGTGCTTGTGGTCAATATAAAAGTTTGATGTCAATAAAACTCAATAGGACCTTAAATTGATAAATATTGATATTGTGAATATAACTGTTCAGTCTTTCTTGTCAAAGCAAACAGCACAGTAAATGGTTACTGATTACATCTATACAATCTATACAAATTAAAAATATTGCTGCAGGTATCTCAGTACCGGAGTGAGGCTAACATAGGTCAAAAAAAGCACAAATGAGGCAAATTTCCTGTAATAAACTTGTGCATAAAATACTTTGTGGTAACACAACTTAAATATGGGTACAGTTTGCATGTACATTTCTTCTAGTTCTTATTATAAGTCATATAAAACCATAAAGATAGCTGAATCTACATGGAACGATATAACACATTTGTTTTTTTTTAACATTTTAACTATTTGAATAGAAGCGCTATGACATTAATGCATTTATGATTGCTTTCTTCATTTGCTATTAGTTTTTTGCAGTGGACTACACTTGTGCCGTTTCATATCAATCTGTATTTGATGGATTTTGAGGATTTTGGTTGTGGAACCAGCAACAGCAGACCAGAAGGTACGGTGAAACTGTTAGGATTGGGAATAATTATTAGATTATGTTGAGAGAACTTATAATATCAGTCAGTATTTACAGTGCCATATGCCACATACACAAAGTACTTGTCTACTGTTTCTGCATAGGTTATCTCAGCAGGAAGGGTGAGCAGACTGACGTTTGGCAACTATCTCTCTAATGCTCTTAGCCATCTGCCAATCTCCTGCTTGCTCCCCATAAGAACATAATGTTTCTTATTAGTGTGTTAAATTCACCCCAGTCTGACTGTGAGGAGACTCTGCAGAATCTGGTTGCACAGTTAGAAGTTTTGGCTAAGAGCCACTTCACTGCTGCTCCTTTGCTCAGTGCTGAATGGATTAAGCCACAGGTATCAGAGCTGTGGATGAAAAGCAAGAGATTGATCCTTTGCAATACTGGTTTTCTATTTCACAAAGGTATGAAATATCCCATTTTATATAAATTAAAATGTAATTACAATTCTGATTATGCAGAGCCCTGGCCTTAACTCAATCAGGCATCATTGAGTCAAGACATCAGTGCCTGGCGTCACAGCTAGGTTTGTCCACATTAATTTGTTGGAAAGCCCCAGAAAATCAGCAAAGGGTTAATTTTTTGGGTGCCTGCAAACTTTTTGCAATAAACTCCAGGGCAAGACCTAAATGGGCCAAAACTAAAATTGCAAGAGCTTTAATACAATCCCTTAAATACAGCCAGGTGTAACAGATATCTACAATATGCAGAGATATTTACAAGATGAAGACGTTCCAAGGTAAATGAATGAGAGAATGTGCATCAAAGAAGCATGCAAAGGTTGCTGTCAGAAACTACATAGCTGGACTTTCACAAGCCAACTACAGCTATTGTGAAATTTACAAGACCCTAAATGCACAGCAAATTCCTATTGCATCCTATCAGCTATTAAGAGAATAGGTCACTGTTTTAGAACAAAAAGGGATGTTGCCAGAAAGAAAGTATCTGGGGAAGGCCCAAAGCCTTTTCATGTAGGGCTGAAATTTATAGTTCTCACAAAGACAGAAGGACGAAAAACCTTCAAATCTATCAGCAGATATTAAGAAAACAACACCATTTCCAGAAGAACAATAACCAAAAGTTTGTATAATGCAGATTTTATGTGTAGTTGCCTTTATGTGTAGATTGCCCTTGCTGTCAAAGAAAAACAGTAAGAGTGGAATGACATTTTGAGTGGCACTGCAAAGTTGATGAACCAGAGAGGTGTCTTTATAGATGCTGTGGTGAGCTTTTTTACTGTAAAAATTCCAACAAGTCTTTACAGGAAAATATTGCGGAAAGGCTTCCCACAATGTAAAAGCTATTTTTTAAGAGTAATGATCACAATTTTAGCCAATTATAATGCTCATATTTTTATTAATTGCAAATATCATCAAAAAGTGGCATTAGAAAAAGTCTAACGACTACTTGCCAGTGCAATGCTGTTAAGTGGAACAAATTATTTAGGTGTCTACAAACTTTTTGATATACAATCTTAGATAAGACAATTGGCCTATTATAAAATTGCAAATACCTGAATGCAAATACCCGAAAGAAACTCTTAAATATAACCATGAGTGACAGATACAATATATTTTCAAAGTTAAACTCATTTAAAAAATCAAGTATCTAGTCATTCAGACTGCTTCTACAAACATTCTTAAGTAATGGGTCGCTTTCAGGTACTCTGTGAATTCCAGCGGGGTACCATGATAGGATGCCACCTGTGCAAGTCCGGTCGTGAAATTTCCTCACTACTAAATATTCCACAGTCAACAAATGCGCTATAGAAATAAATTTGACTTTGTGATGCTGACTGGACCAATTATCGCAATATATTTTTCACAGATTCACATTTTAACCCTGGTCAGTCACTAGCATGTTCCATGTGGCACCTAAACACCTAATTCCATAAAAAAATCTTCTCAGTTATGCTTAATGTTTTTTCACTAGGTCAATATCGCACCTTTTAATACACTCTTATTGTCTATTGTTACCATCTGACTGCTGCTGCCACTTTACATATCGTGTTAATTCCAGGTGTGATTGACAGGCTGCTTTGAGAGGGTCATGATGGTACTGCATGTTTGTATCGTTTGTTTAATTTGAAACTGAAAGGTGTATTCAGGATAGTAATGGTTTTAGGGACCGTGTGAGTGAGCGAGTGTATGTACATGGGGAAAGGGGTTAGGTGTAGCTGTGGACAAACAGAAACACAATGCTCCGTATCCAGGCGGAGACAGTGACTCAGTTGTGATCACAACTCTGTGAGCTCTTGGCTCAAAAACCAAAGCCAAAAAACTAAACAACATTCCTAACCCAGGTTTACAGCCTGGCCTGTTCTGATTCCACCCTTGCAAACTAAATCTAACATCGTTTCAAAATGATCACAATACACATTGCCTATAAAGCAAAAATGAGAATATGAAAGGAAGAGAAGGAGATTCTAGAATCACACTCACAATGTCAGATTATATTATTTATTATATTTAGATTGCCACCAGCTAGAATGTCAGATTAAAATGCTCCAGCACCTGGTTCATATCTGTTCATCCATTTCCTGCTTAATAATTGGTGCTAATCAGGCCTTATCTTTAGCCTACACAAAATAAAACAACCTATTAATGTACGTAGATAGCATATAGCTTATATGCACCTACAAGCCAAATCTGTGAATTACTACAGTCAAAAATATTATTTTTGAAGTTATTGCAGGTTTATAACCAAAAATACCACACTGGTCAGTCTTCAGATGTACAGTTGAATCTGGTTAATTGGACCACCGGTTAATGGGACCAGCTGCTTATTCGGACAGAATCCTAAAGTACTGAAACAAATCCTATTATATAAGTGTAATGTTATTCACTTATTTGGACCAAAATTCCGTTTAATCGGACCAAAGAACGTGAGAGCGAATAAGAAAAAGAAGCCACAAGTCGCCA
>JAUZST010007420.1:0-14195 GCA_034779995.1 Parotocinclus haroldoi | reverse complement strand
TTGCACATTCAACAATAAAGAAATACTGAAGTATAGTATTTACACAAAAGTATTCAGAGCGCTTGCAGGTGACACGGTCGCCTCACAGCTCCAGCATCCCCAATTAGATCCAGGTTGTGTTTAATTTGTGTGTTTGTTCGTTTTATTTCGCATTATTATCAGCATCAGTGGCCATTTTAATGAATTTAAAATTGATATCGATACACAAGGCTACTTCAAAGCTAGTCATACATATATACTCAGACCAGGCTAATTTAGCATTATCATTTAACCTAATAAATGTCTTTGGACTGGGAGGGAAGGACATGCAGACATCCACCTGGGGGACAACCCAGAACCTGCTTGCTGTGAGGCGCCGGTGTTACCCACCGTGCAGAATCCAGTTTTACATTGAGGAGCACCTTCAGAGGCAAAATCTGTTACGGTGCCAGATTCTCATTACACTGATTTTGGTTTCCCCAAACACTTTCTTTCCATCTCTGAGGCATTTCCATTTGATCATCTCCCAGCTTCCTCGTGAGCTACTATCCCATTTTTGTGATCTTGTAGTTTTTTTTCTTATCTCCCCTCATGGTACAGTGATTAGGGGACCATTTTGGACCCGGTCTACATTTCTATCAGACAGCCATGCAATTCAAATCCAATGAAATGCTCACTGTTAACGTGCTCATTCTGACAGCCCTAATACAAATTGTAAAATTGTCTTTTTCCATAGTTCCTTACAGAACAGTCCTAATTCAGAAAAATGATTAGATGGTCTTGTTTGAGATCCACAAATTGTCGGTGGATTTATCTCAAAAGCAAGTCAGCCTTCAGTCATCTAATGAAAAACCTGCCTCTAAACGGCCTGGCTCTAAACTGACACAAAAAGCAACCGACTAAACATATCACTGCTTATAAATATGGGAGGAGATTTAAAAAGGCAATCTGTTAATTGCATCATTCGTTTAATGGTGCCCTGATATTATTAGACGCTGCACTTGGACATTAATCAGTGATTAATCAATGAGACACAAAGGCTGTGGACGTGACTAGTCTTTCAATGTCAAATTTAATAAATTAGCTTGGCATATGGCTGGAGCTCAGCCTCGCAGCTCCGCTTTAAATCATCCCTGCTGTTCGCTGCTTTCCCTCTGACTGTTCTCCAGATTTTTCTTCGCAGCTCTGTGCTGGTGCACAATTATCAGCCGCCTCGAGAGACTAACCCTGACGTCACGGTCTGTCCTACTTTTGGTAGTGGAGACAGAACCAAAAAAAAATGTGGTTTTGCGTGTGTCAGACGAGGCAAAGCAGTAAAAAATCCAGTCTACGGGGAGACGAGGCGAAGAGAAATGCTGCGGCGACATGAGCTCACTCCTGTCATGTGTTAGGAGAGAGGTGGAAGGTCTCAGAAGGGAGTGACTGGTGGGTCTGTAGCCTGGCTGGGTGTTTGTGGCTCTGGTCAGGATTCTTAATTCGAGCTCATTAGTGGAAATGAAGTCATTTGCTGAGCCTAACATGGCGTTAGTGTGTGTAATTGGAATAACCAGAGTGGCTGAGCACCAGCCCCAAGCCTCATTCCATCATAACTAACATCACTGACGGCTCATTTAAAATGTTCTGTTCATGCAGAAAACTCCTAAAACACTTACCTAGCTTTTTAATTGTACATTCAAATTTTTAATAAAGGAATGGAACCAGCACCGCTTCCTCACAGCAAGAAGGTCGCAGGTTCAATCCCAAGGCGGGGCTACCTGGGTCCTTTCTGTGTGGAGTCCGCATGTCCTCCCCGTGTCTGAGTGGGTTTACTCCGGGTACTCCGGTTTCCTCCCACAGTCCAAAGACATGTGTGTTAGGTTAATTTGTGTCTCTAAATTGGCATTGGCTTGTGTGTGTGTGTGTGTGTGTGTATATATATGTGACTGTTGTTGAGATGAATGTATGGATATAACCTTGTGTGTGTCGCTGAGATGGCCACTGATGCCGATAGTGACGTTAAAGAAGCCAAAATTATTGCTCGATGTAAACAGCCAATCACATGGCAGAAATTCTCTGCATGTAGGCATGATAAAGACCAGCTGCCGAAGCACCAGAATGGGGAAGAAAATCACTTTCTTAAGTGACTTTGGTGACTTTTGGTGTTAGATGGGCTGATCCGAGTTTGATATGAGGTTTTTACCCTATCGCTAGGGTTTACAAAGAATGGTTGGGGAAAAAAGAGAAGTTATCCAGAGAGGGCAGTTCTCGGTGAAAATACCTTGTTGATGCCAGAGATGCAAAAAAAAACTATACAGAAAAAAGAGGTTCGAGCTGCAACAGTAACTTAAACAACCACTCCTTACAGCCGAAATATGAGCATAAGAGAATCACTGAACGCACAGCACATCAAACCTTGAAGCAGATGGGCTACAGCAACAAAGACCAACTGGGTGCATCTACGGCCATCTAAGAATCTCAAACGGGCTCACCAAACTTTGAACACAGGTATTTCTTTTGTTCCCCCTCGATTAATTGTAAAACGTCTGGCTTAGAGATCATTCTCGTTAATCACCATGTTAAACCTTTTCCACAAGGAGGCGCTATTAGTCAATAGTGTTATGTAAGTTTGGGCTCATGTGGTCATGTTTGCACTGGTTTTCTATTTGAAGTTTATCAGTAAATTCGCCAGTCAGTCTAAGATACAAAACAGTAGAATACAAAGCACCCTTTGATTCTGTGAGTAGGTCGCTATTATACCACTCACAAAATGACTTCAAAATGAAATTTCCCATAACAAAATAACCCGTCATTTTTGTGAGCAGTGGAGTAGCTTGGGCAAGACTGAATATATTGAACAGCTACGTGTTGAATGCTCTTTGTGTATTTATATAGTGCCTTTCTGGTCCCAGATGCCAGACAGTGTTAAGAACATTGAAGATTCATGTGAACCAGTTTATAAAGTTATAGGTTAGAATGAGGACAAACAAATGAGTATTACTTACAGTAGAAGAGACACAGACACTTACAAATGGTATTTACATCTTGTTACAAATAAGCAGTGGAAAGTCATACATACATAAAAAGTAACTCTCTAAACACACCAACCGAGTTCATTTCATACATTTTAAGTCAACTTCTGTGCCAGTATTTATACGTGCTTTTCTCTTCCCAAATTACGAGCAGGCTATTTGCATTACATTTTGTTCTGTGTACTTGTGTATGTGGAATGACAGTAAAGTTTGTCTAACAGACAACAGAACATAATCTATTCCAAATACGAGCTAATGAGCATGCGAGAAAGATATTTACGAACTAATGCAGATGGACTTCTGCTCCTTAACTCCCACCTCTGCTCTGTTGATTGGCTAGAAGAAAAACGTTTTTATTTCCTTTTATAGCTTCGTAAATGTTACAAAAGAGAAAGCGTGCTTCATTCTGCAGTAACTTCCGTTACACTCTGACAGGACTCACACACTTCATTATGGAGGTCCCTGATTTGTGGTATATCAGATATTTCAACGATGAGATGGGGATCCGATAGTAAACATAAATACGCAATCAGCAGAAACTGAACTCTGAAATGAGAAATGTTCCTACACAAGCGATGGGTAGTATATCCAATACTCTCCTGTACTTGGGGATTGGGAAGTCATGTAATGGAAAGCAGGGAGCTACTTGGCATGAGTGATGAACTCTGGGAAATGTAGTGAGGAAGCTGTGGTCACACCATAATCATGTTTGTTTTTTCACTCTCAGTACAGTATGCAATACTTTCTTATGCGTTAAGATTCATGGTAACGACTTTGCCCCTCTGGAGCAGTGGCCGTGGTAGTGTTTACTCTATAATAATGCTCTATAATACTCTCAAGCACTGGGCCGTGTAATGAGGAAAAGCAGCCTTGTTTTAAAGGCCTTTGATGTAGCTTACTTTATTTAACTCCTCGATTTACAATAAATGTGACATAGAGTGAATTTGTCCAAACGTATCCCCCTTGTACTGTATAAAGTGGTGCATCTGTGGTGCAGTTAAGGTACTGGACTATACACCAGAGGGTCCAGGGTTCAGATCCCACCTCTTCCAAGCTGCCACTGTTGGGTCCCAGAATAAAACCCTTCACCCAGAGTTGCATGGATTGTGAGATGGTAATAACTGTAAGTCACTCTGTTAAAGGGTGTGTGCTAAATGACTAAAATGTAAATGCACCTGTACAGTCAGTAAATGGCGGTCCTCACGTGTGTATTCACTTCAAAAGGATTTGCATGTACAGTTAATGCAAATAATCTGTTTTTGTTCAAACCTTTTTTATCAGTTCTCAGCATACGGTCTGTTTATATATCTGACTAGCCTTTGGGAACTTGTCAAAACGCCTTAAATCAGTTCTGTTCTGCATGGGTTTGGTCTGATTGGGTTTAAAAGGGCTGGCTGGCTTTTTTTCTGCTTCAGAAGTCATGGGTCATGTATGAACGTCTGTTTGTAGCAGCAGGCGGAGTAGGCTGTGAATCCCTCATGCGCATGTGGCTCAGTGGTGGGGTCGAACCCGGAGCAGTTCACTGAACGTCTAGCCAGATGCATACACACGTGCAGGGTGACCTTTCCAGTAGTGATCTACTGCCATTTCTAATCAGCATTTGGATGTGGCTATCAGTGTGTGGAGTGTGTTTACTGATAGAAAGCTTTAGGGAAACGGCAAAGAGATGGCTTCCAGGCTTTCTGCCACTGATAGAAGCTGAAACCAGACCAGAAAGGTTATATGGCTTTTTGGTGTATCATGACATAATATTTGTAATGTGGGGTCACCCTGGGGGCAGCTCCACGCTGCAGACCTGGTCCCTTCCCCAAGTTACTCTAGGGGGTTCTGATGCAGGAAGTTCTGTATCTGTAACCTCCTGCTGATTGGACTATAGTACTTGACTGCTGCACCAGCACTGTATGTGTATATATATATGACATTTTATAGCCAGTTGGTTATTATTGTGAGTAATTGTGTTGCACTGTGTTGTCTGGCAAACCTTTTTTTTCTTTTGGTCACTAAAGCATATTGCTGATCACGATACCATGATTTTCACAATATGATATTACTGAAATAATGCCCACCCACGGGACAAAGGTTAGGAAATCTAAATGGACCCAGGCAAGGGTCGCCCCCTCATGGGCGGTGTCTGAGGTCAGGTCAAACCGGGGTTCTCTGGAGCTCACACTACCTGCTTACACCACCATATCACCTGTCCTGCTGATATCTAGGATATTTACTTCAAGCTAGAGATACAACCAAGATTTTTACCTTAACCTTTTCCAATCAAAAATTGAAAGTGTCACATTCTACCAAAAGAATAGAACGACTGAAAGACTAAAATGTTGGTCTTGGTGGGGCTATGACAGGGAGCAGAGATTATTACAGGTTATCACGAGTTTAGTGAACAACAGCCTGGATTCAATGCGTTTATAACATTTGAATTGGCCAGACAAGCAGAGGTGGTGAAGCAGTGCTAAGTGGGCTAAGACTCAAAAAATGATCCAACCATCCAACCATGTCACCCCACAGGAAGTAGTTCCAGGGTTCGATCCCAGGTGGGATGATCAAAGATGATCATAGATCAGAGATTTTCAAATTGTGTCATTCAAAAAATACAAAATCCAGGTAAAAAAATAAGTCATTTCAGACAATATGTTTTCTTTCGGGGTTCGGTGGGTAGCACCGCTGCCTCACAGCAAGAAGGTCCCGGGTTCAATCCCAGGGTGGAGCAGCCTGGGTCCTTTCAGTGTGGATTCTGCATGTCTGCGTGGGTTTACTCCGGGTACTCCGGTTTCCTCTCACAGTCCAAAGACATGTGTGTTAGGTTAATTAGTGTCTTTAAAAATGATGGCTTAGCGCCCCGTCTAGGTTTGTTTCTTCACTTGCGCCCAGATTTGCCGGGTGGGCACCGGCTGGCCCGGGACCCCTTGTGGATTAAGCTAAAGATAATGAATTAATGATTTTTTAAAAATTCAGACCCAGCTGTGTCTTTACGCAAGGTATTGCGCAAGTTTTTTCCCCCTTTTCTTCACGTTTGCTTACAGAGAGGCTATTGCTTATTGGGAAGTAAACGTTTCTTCCTCCCAGCTGTTCCTGCTCCTTTCCCTCCCATCACCCAGCAGACCTCATTCTCATTCATCATCCACCCTTCCAGTATTCATAAAGCAACTTTCCAGGAACCTGGTGCCAAAGCGATGGAGTGTGCTGTGCTCTACAGATGCACTCATTAGCACAGCCTACATCCTTTCCGCTGCCCAGCCGTCGTCCTGCAGCAGCCAGATAGGATTTCAGTTTGATCGGTCTGATCTGGTCGGTGTTGTGTGCAGGGCAGTGAAGGCAGAGGGATGCAGGATGAAAAGAATAAGGCGTGAGCGCGAGCGCGGCGAAGGCGGGGAGGGGACGAGGGCAGCGCTATACAGGCAGAGCTGTAGAGTGAGGGTGATGTCACCTCGAGCCGGGAGCCAATCAGAGGCGGGCAGACAGAACGCGAGGGTCTCTTTACAGAGTGGGTGTGTTTTCCCATCACTGCAGCATCAGCACACCACCAAATTGGCTGGAAAGAAGACGGACAAGACTCCAAACCGAGCAGCAGGGGGAACAGAACAAGGGTAAGGGCTTTGTAAGGACTTTTCGTTAAGGAGTCACGCTGATTAAATGGATGGTTAAATGGAGGTCATTTATGAGTGGACGAGTGCTTGAAGCAGGTGCGTTTCCAAGGCAAATTCCTCCTTCATTTACCGGTCACATGACCAGTGAAGATCCATCAAGGTACGGTCCGATCGAGGTGATGTTTCCTGTCAGAATAGAAGAGCTGAAGACTGAGCTTATGTTGTAAGCTAGGATTTGAATTCCAGCGGGATTTGGTTGAACAGGCGTCTCGTGCGTGTGGTTCATGCAACAGGGTTTTGCTTTTCATGATTTATTCATTGCCCTGGCCTCCCAATTCATGTCCTGCCGACGTGTTTGATGATGATCTTGGTGTGAATGCAGCATCTTCGTGTTTTATGATCTAGGGTCAGTATAGCAGCTTACTCTTTATACTTTCATGTCCTCTTGTTGTTTTTTTTTTTTCTGTTTTGTTTTTTTTAGCTTCTTCTATCTTTCTATCCCAGTTACTCCTGCCTACATCAATCACCTCCTCCCACCCTCGTGCTAATTCTGTTAACCATCGATAATGATTGCTCTGTGCTGTTATGGCATCCCGGATGCGTGTCTCCAGCCCTTCTGCCAGGTCCTGTGTGAGTGAGTGTGTGTGTGTGTGTGTGTGTGTGTGTGTGTGCGCGCAATAAAGCAAATGGTGAACAAACTAAAAAAAAAAACAACTGCAGATGAGTGTAGAAAGAGATGTGGATACACTCGGGTGGGGCTTGCAGCTTTGATGCCTACTCACCTGGCATAGGGCCAGGATGTAAAATAAAAAAAGTCTCTTACACAGTGATCAGGTTACTAATGAGCACTGTAACAAGGTTTATGGATATTGCTTGGCATATGAAAACTCTGGGTCCGGAAGCTGGATTTGGATTCACAGGCGTCTTTAAGAAACGAGTGGTGGTGATCCGTAAAGGGTGCTGACAGTGATACGTCTGGCTCGGTACTCATTCCGGGATTCACAAGCTCATGGATGTCATGGGTTGCACATTTACATCTAGTCTTTTTTAGGGTCGTAACAAAGCCCTTTGTTAATGATTAGTAAGTAAAATGTATTTCTATAATGACAGCACCATATAATGACATAAGTCGACCCAAAGTGCTGTACATAAAATCAAGTCGTGCACATAATATAAATCACTAAAAAAAAGAATAAAAACGAACAATGAATAACAATAAAATTAACACTAGACCAAAACCAACCCACAATAGCTCGGTGGCAATAATAACCACGGTCTGGCCCTATTCCGATGCTAAATCATAAAAATAAGCGCCGCAAGAAACGCAGTTTGCAGAATATTCAGTGGTCAGCTTTTCCACAGCCTAGGAGCATAAAGTCTGCCAATCTTAATTTAATTCATAATTCACGAGTTTACTTACATTTGTTTTTGAATCAGTGCAAAACAAGTCACGTTTTTTTACGAGTACGCCTTTTAAAAAAAAACCCTTCAATCTCAACTGTTTTTATTTCATTCTTACAGCAACGCTAACAGCAGCTACAGAAAAGCTTAAAATCTCCAATACAACACAACTACAAAACAATACGGCAGGGGTGGCCAACAGAAGGATATTTATCGTACGATGTTGATTTTATTGTCGTGATAGACGATATGCTTTATCGAGGATATCGTCAGTGATTAAAGAACAGGTTTCATTCTAAACCGTGCAAGAAGTGCTTTTGAACTGGATGAAGTGCAGGACTTTTAAAAAAAAAAAATAATATTCACTTTACCAAGTATGGAATAATATTTGAATGTTACTTTTTCACGAATCTGCATTTCTTTCCCCCGTGTTGTGATAAATATTGTCTTGTGAAACTATCTTTAATATTGTTACATAATAACATTTCTTTTTTACTATATCACACACCCCTACAATATCAAGATCTGTGGAACTTTCATGTCTATAAATGTCCATTGGAATTGTTACAGGTCTTGTTGGTCCATGACATTAGATTTGAGAAAGGTCAGGGTATTTATTTATATATTTATTAAGGGGGGAGTCTGACTCTCCTTTATAATCTGATGTCCAGTTCCTTTGGCTTTAAACAGGGAGGGCAGAGGAGAAACAAAATTCAGGCAGAGCAAAATGTGGTCAAGAAATAATTTCAGAATCAAATATGACCTACGGAAATATATTTTTCACACTTTATGGCAGCCCGTCTCAAGGGGAAAAGAAATTCGTTCCATTTTCGGAACTACAGTGCTCACAAAAATGAGAAGATATTTAATTAGGGGATATTTCATTTTGAAATAGCCTCTGATTTTTGTGAGCAGTGTATCTCTATCCATTCGGAGCTTGTTAGGGATTCGTTGTTCAGTCTGCTGCAATTCAAAGAAATGACCAGAAACAGGGGGCTGAAAGGATAAATAAAATGCTCTGTTGTCGCTTTTCCATGTTTCAAATAACAGAGTGAAAATATTTCTTTTTCATTTCTGAAGAATAGCAATTAAAAGTAACGTGTACTTGTTGGGTGAAGGATCTTAAGGATCTTCCCTACAGTATCTCTTCATGCACCATGGAACGATGTTTGGCGCACAGCTTGTTCCGTTAATTGAATTGTTCAAATAGACAGACAGGGGTGAAGGAGAGGTGGCTGACCCAGGGTGGGGTCATATCCGGAAGTTCTACAGTGGCGTGTTCTCCTCTTGTGAGGATAGATTGTTCCGTCACTTAGAAACATATGATCCATTGGTGCGTAGTTTGTCCTCTGAACCGCCTGTCTAATTGAGCTGTATGCCAAGACTGCCAGATAAAGGAGGGTTGAATGAGATGGGGTGGGGTCATTTTTGACAGGCGCGGTCCTTCCTGAGCCTGGTAATGTATGCGTACTTAAATCTTTTGTTCGGAGTGAGCGAGCCGTCGGGGAGCAGGGTCATAGGGGAGGGAAACGTCAGGACTGGTTCTTGTATCGCATATGCCTCTGAGTATAACGAATGCAGCCGAATGCTTCACGCCATCCCCTGCTGAACAGCCAGCGTATCACGATGCAAAAGTGGCTTTTATGTGAAGCATCTGCTATCTGCTGCCTCCAGAGGAATTTGAGGCAGAAATGGTGTGGAATGAGAGCCGCCCCCAGACAGAGTAGCCACCTGTTATTGCCAGAGGGTCTCCATCGCCGCTGGCTCTCAAGCATGGGGAGATGAAATCCCTCTGACATCCTGCCTGAATTAGCCATGCAAAATGAGGAGATTGGCCGGCTAATGCTACTGCAAGTCAGAGCTAGCTTGCATGATCAGAGGTTTAGGGACGTTTGCCAAGCGCATTTGTTAAGCTGCGGTGTGAATTAGGCCAGGCATACGGGAGAGGCCGGACAGATGGAGCATCAGGCAGGTACTGAATGTGATAATATGAGGAAGAGGACAGGGAGGCAGCATCGTGTCTGAGACAGCGGTGACAGGACCTGCCAGGCAAACCTGGATGAAAGCTAATTGCTGCAATCGGATGGCCATTTGTTTCTGAGAACATGAAGACAACGATCCTGGAGTGGTGCAGAGAAAAGGAGAGGCTTAAAAGCTTGTGCGAAGCTGAAAAGTTTCGAACAATGATAATCTTATATTGCATGAAGATCACATAGGAGAGAGACTTTCATTTGATTTGTTGTTCCGTTCGAAAAGGCAAACCCAATACACATGCATTAGTTTAAGTGGCAGCTTCCTTGTTCTCCACTTAACTCGCTTTTCTCCCCAAAATGACCTCTCTTTTTGCTTTCATCAGCCAGTCAGTGGACTGTGATCAAACTAATGGCTGGTAAAACCCACTGGTAAAGACCATGAAATGAAAACTGTCAGTGGTAACCACCATGGTGCTAAAATCAAGCCCTGTGGCCAATAGGACTAATCATAAATAAAGGGCTGATTCAAATCTGTCAAAAACAGTAACAAGTGCCTGTGGCAAGTACAAAATGCACATTGGGACAGCAGCATAAAAAATAACTTGCCTAGTTGGGCGAGTTCATGTGGAGTTGAGTCAGTTCTCTGGAATATATAACCCCTTACCATAAAAAATGGTCTTATCCTTGCACACATGCAGTGAAAACAAACCGATGATATTGTCTGTTGAAAAACACATAAGTCAAAGTGAAGAAGCACAGGAAAAGGTTAGTGAAGCGCTAATTTTTCTATGAGGGATGTTACAGTGCTGTATGAAATAACTTTTGCTCCCTGGGTGTCGGTTGCTATGAATGATGCAGAATCATCAAATTCCATCTTCAGTTACCTGCATCAAGCCATAAAAGCTTTCAGCTTGTTGTGTGGATAACTTTTGAATACCAGAGATGTTGCAAATCTAATTATGGCAATCAATTTCGGAGATAATTCTGGTTTTCTTGCTACATGACCACCTTCCCGTTGGAAAAAATTGCCCTTGATCCAATATGGCTGCTTTCAAGATGCTCGTGTTTAGGACATGGCCTAAAAGGTAGGTCCTTTTCACCCATCACATTTACATTTACGGCATTTAGCAGACGCCCTTATCCAGAGCGACTAACAATTAATACAGCCTTACAATCCATACAGTTGTGGGTTAAGGGCCTTGCTCAGGGACCCAACTGTGGCAGATATGGGATTTGACCTGGACCTTCTGCTCCATCCGGTATCTTAACCACTAGGCCACCACAGTCCCTACATTAATAGCAGGCGTATTCTGATATGTCATTTTCCCTTTTGTTTCTGTAATGTCCTGTGGCTTTTGACTCACCCTGTATATAAAACACAGCTGACTTTGTTTTTATGTCTCATGATCTGATGTACTGAGGTGCCGTGTGAGTTGTGGTGGCTCAGCGGTTAAAGTATTGAACTATGACCCAGAAGATCCAGGCTTTAAATCCCATCTGTACCAGTGTAGGGTCCCAGAACAAGGTCCCTGACCTACAATGGTTTGGATTGTGAGACCGTATCAGTCGGAAGTCTCTTGGAATGTAACAAGTCTGCTCCAGACAATGATAACTAAACAAGTACAACAAATAAAGGACAATGATTAGAAACAAGCTAAGGATTAAAAATGGTCAAGTACCCCTTCAGTTTTCATGACTCCCATTTCCTCGTCGTGTTGGCAGAAATGAAAAAATGTCTTTGTTCGTGGAGGGAGGACTGAGGCCGTCCTTGTGCTTCTGTCTCTTTTATCATTCCCCTCCTCTGAAAGGAGCATTATGAAACATATGAGTGACTAAACCTAGTGTGAATTGCTGCTTTGTCATTGACCCACAGAACATTATCTTTCAGCTTTCCAGAACACACTGAAAGATTTACCGAATTGTGATGAGCCTGATAAGTGTAAATTCACTGCCTGTAAGCCAGCTGGTACCGAAACATGAAAGACGCATTCTCATTGTGGATGAGTATCTGGGACTGTATCGTCCTTGCACTTAGACTAAATGGGTCACATCCATACAAACCTATTAAGGTTGGACTGAACTTAAGAAGGTTTGTGGATCTTCTAATCATTGTTCATTCTGCTCCAGCAACACTCGCTTGTAACAAATTCGTAAACATTTCTGGATTCTTCATAGATAAACAGTGGCAGTAAAATGGTTTGGACTCTCATTAGGATGCATTTATATGTTTCTGCTTTAAACAAGCCAGTTGTCTTTAAACATAGTCCATAGAACACGGACCCTCAAGCTCAACTCCATCAGACACATTGAAAATGCACTGAAATGCCAAAAGTCCATTTTTCTTTCTGCTTTCATATCCATCATCAGAAGTTGTCCTCACAGTCATGTTCCAAAATCTAAGATACCATCCTCAGACTTCGCCTGTCTGGAGTTTGCTAGTCATTTACATTCACGGCCTTTAGCATACGCCCTTATCCAGAGCGACTTACTAGCTTAAGGGCCTAGCTCAGGGAGCCAACTCTGGCAGAGGTGGGATTTGAACCCTGGGTCAGTAGTCCAGTATCTTAACAGCTAGGCTACCGCAGTCCCATTGTGTTCTTGTGGGTTTACTCCGGGTGCTCCGGTGTCCTCCCACTTTCCAAAGACCTGCATTAGATTGGTCACTCTAAACCTCATGTCTGTTGTGAGTCTAGCCTTTGATGCTACAATAGAAATTGTATTTTTTTATTATTGTTATTTTTAACCTGTGTTTCTAACCATGCCTTTGAATTGCAAGGTGAACACTTAATTGAGATAATGTGCATGTTTTGCATTGTTTACACTTCAGAAATAAAACACATGGAAGGAACGTCTAATGGTGAACCCTTATCATGAATCAGATCGATTTCCAATGGATTTGTGAGCAGTGCATCATTACAGCCCTGTTTATCTACCATCACGTTGTGTGTACCACCGTCCCGCCCAGTCATATAGTGCCAGTACGCGTTGAGAGAGATTTGCTGACTCTATGCCCACTAATTAGAAGGCATGCCCACGTGCATCATGTTGAGCTATGAGAACGCACTAATTAAGCACGATGGTCCTGGCATGCCTGCTGCCTCCATTCCCAAATTGAGATCCGATTTGCACGCGGAACCCTGGATGCACTCTCCTGTAAAAAGGGAAACATTGATACCATGGATTGTTCAGTAATACTCGGTACTATGTGATAAACACGAGGCTGTCAGTTTGTCTTATTGAGGGTTTGTCTTTTGACTATATGTGTGCCGTGGTAGCCCGAGGCCTGAGCATCAGCGGCTGTGATGTGCTCATTACAGCTGGATTAGGCGCTGTGGAAAAGGATCAGAAAGCTAGCCACTGTAATCCCTATACACCCAGCTAATTTAATCTCGCCTACTGCGTTTCCCATTTTGCCACTGCATCCCACCAGCCACCGAGAGCTGCACGGTCCGCGGAGGCACAGGCGAGCCAGAACTCAGAAGCTTTGCAGCGAGGCTCCCTCATTCCCCAACACTTCAGCACAGAGTCTGGGGAAATCACGATGATGCGAAAGTTGCGAGAGAGGGATTCACACTCTTGAGCAGTGTTTTTTGGACGACATGCTTGAGTACATCTGAATCAATTATGTATTAATTATAGTGTTGGCATGGCTGCTGTGGTTCGATGGCGATTGTGATCTATTGGAGCCTCGCTGTTCTTGTTCTGCAGATATTTGTGGCATTCATGTGAATTAGTGATAGCGGTGCTGGATATGAGTTGTGATTTCAGCAAGCAGCAAGAAGCCACTTTCGCAAAAAACAGTTCTAGAGACTGATTAGGGAGGACCACGCCCCATGCAGAGCTCTCTAGAGAGCTACATTTGTTCAAGAGCTTTTTTTCGGGTCGCTTTAGTAGGAACACTGTGTGACACTGAAGGGACAAAAACAGCAAAAACTTTGTTTATATGACTTGCATATATAAATTGCATTGTATCGCCTCCATCGCATGCAGAGTTCCCTGGTTTATGGCGGGGGTTACATTCCAGGACCACCCGCAATAGACTAAAATCTGCAAAGTAGGGACGTTATATTTAGCCGTAGAACGTTGCAGAACGTTTGGGTTTCGTCGTAGGGCTTGAATGAATTCAGTCTATAATGAAACTTTCACAAACAGTGAACACGACACCGCAGATAAAAACCTGTCGTGTCGGTAAGTAGCGACTCAGGCGGCCGATGCTCTGGTCTTACTTCTCGTTTTTGGTG
>JAUZST010007419.1:0-14195 GCA_034779995.1 Parotocinclus haroldoi | reverse complement strand
CTGCAATGAGACGGTAGCCATAATCAAAAGTTCAAACGTGAAGCGACATTATGAAACAAAGCATGGGCACTTCGAAAAAAACTACCCCCAAACGAGCGAGGTGAGAACCACAAAAATAAACCAAATGCTTGAATCATGAAGCGTCACGAACTGTGATAGTCAGGTCAGTAACACAGCAAGAGCGCACGACTGAAGCGTCACTACGAGTGGCATGGGTCTTGGGCAAGCATAAAAAACCATTCACGGACGCCGAAGTTGTGAAGGAATGCATGAATGAGATAGCGATAGCTCTGTATGACGGAACCCAATTTAAAGATGACATAACTACAAAAATAAGCCAAATGTCCCTCTCTGATTCCACTGCAGCGAGACGAACCGAAATGCTCGCAGATGATTTATTGCACCAAATGAAAACTGCGGTGAAAAATGCTAATTGCATTTCATTGGCTTTGGACGAATCCACTGACAACACTGATCAAGCCCAATTAATGGTGTTCATCAGATTTTTTGACCCAGAAAAGGGTGAATTTTTCGAAGATGTCCTGGGTCTCAAAACCCTTCTTGGCCATACAAGAGGCAGTGACATTTATGATGCAGTGATGCAGATGTTGCAAGACCAAGGCATAGACCTGAAGCATGTTGTTTCAATTGCTACTGATGGAGCCCCAAGTATGATTGGGAGAGAGAGAGGACTAGTCTCCCTCTTAAAGGCACATCACCCTGACCTCATAGCATACCACTGTGTCATTCATCAGATGGTTTTGTGTGCCAGCTTGGGGAAGGAGTTTTCAGAAATCATGACAACAGTGATGAAGCTCATCAACTTTTTAAGGGCGTCCTCTGCTTTGCAGCATCGTCTGCTTCGCTCATTCCTCACAGATGTGGATGCAGATTTTGATGATTTACTTCTCCACAATAATGTCAGGTGGCTTAGTAAGGGGAAGGTGTTGGAGCGTTTTTGGGCACTGCGGAAAGAGTTAGAAACATTTCTACTGAATCAGACCAGTCCCAAAGCAAAACCATATGTGGAATTTCTCCAAAACAATGAAAAAATGGAAATTGCTGCATTTTTGACAGACATCACTTCCCACCTCAATGATTTGAATTTGAAGCTCCAGGGCAAAAATAACACAGTGTGTGACCTCATGTCAGCTATCCGTGCTTTTCAAAGGAAGCTGGGAATCTACAAAAGTGACCTACAGGAGGGAAGCCTACTTCACTTCCCAAATCTGAAAAGCCAAGCTGCAGAGCCACAACACTACAATTATGTGGAATTTGTGGACAAGTTGATTGCAAATTTTGAAACCCGGTTTGGAGATTTCCCCCTGGGAAAACAGGTCTTACTGTGTGTTGAAAATCCATTCCTGGTGAAAAATGTGACAGAATTCTCAACTGAAGCCCTGAAGGTCTGCCCATGGGCTAGTGCTGTTTCTCTACAAACAGAGCTAATTGAGCTTCAAGAAAACCTTGCCCTGCAGGAAACTCTCTGCGACCCTGCCACCTTCTGGACAAAGATGGCCCCTGCAGGTGTCTTGCAGAAAATGGCCCTCCAGATTCTTACTATGTTTCCTTCCACTTACTCCTGCGAGTCAGCCTTCTCAACAATGACAATGGTAAAGAACAAACACAGGGGCAAACTCACCAATGAACATTTGCACCAGTGCCTACGCCTGGCTCTCACACCTTTTGTGCCAAAGTTTAAAGAACTGGTGGCACAGAAGAAGTGCAACTTTTCACACTAACTTGGACAGAACCTGTGTACATAGTTCAAATGTTCCTTCTGGATGTATCATCTTTTTCGTTTGGAGTTCAAATTTTGGATATGCGACGGCTTCGGACCCTGGAAACTTTGGAAACTTGGTGAGTGGACCTTTTCAATTTGTAGTTGAGTACCCCTGCTATAAAGTATCTTTCCTAAAATTCAACCTTATTGCAGAATCATAACCACTTTAAACCAGTACAACAATGAGCTTTTCTTAGGACGTGTCATTTCTCTGCGTGAGGAGGAGAAAGGCGGGGCAAGGTGGAGGGTGGGGGACTAGCCTTAACATGCACTAAAGTTTATAGTCCTTGTATCGTGACAGCTAATAAACACCCAGTCGTTTAAGCTCTTCAGTCTGACCCAGAATCCCAGCTAAAAATTCAGCCCTTGTTTGCACAATAGGTTGTATTATGTTTGACTTGTTGTCGGGTGTTTTAAAAAGGAGCAGTAGAGACCCGAATGGAAATACAAAAGCAGGCAAAAGTGAGTTTTGCTTGCCATGTCCCCTTAAATGAATCAATGAACATGCCTTGGTACAAAAATTACCCCAGATAAGTCACTGGACTGTATGAAGTATGTTCTCAGTATCTGGCTTCTCTGCCCCTTTTCAAGTGTCTCTTGTAACCAAGCATGGGGTTATATCTGGCAAGTGTCCAGTAGTAGTCTGCAAGCATTTAAGGGTTCCATTTACCCAGATATTTTTTTCCATATTCACAATTTCCTGGGTGAAGTTGTCCACCATGTTCCTCAGTTTGGTGAAATAAAGTTTAGATGACAATGCAAGAAATGATTTAAGGGCATGTTACAGCCCAGTTCTTTATAAGCCTGAAGGAGATTTCCACCAACTCTTGTTGTCTAGTTGTCTGCCCTGCAGTTTCCAAGGAAATTTGTTACCACCCGCTGGAATATTGCCCATGTAGCCTTTTCTTTACCATGCAGCAAACGGTGAAACTCCTCATCTTGCAGAAGCACAGGAATCTGAGAACCAATGAAGACTCCTATCTTTAGATTGACTTCACTCAGCTTTAAATAATTACAAACCCTAGACATTGGTACACTTCTGCAAAGTTCTTCACAAGACCAAACTTGATATGCAACGGTGGTAGCCAAATCTGATTTGGTTTAACAAGTGCTGGATGAAAAACATTTTTTGTTCTTGCTTGTTTGCCTGCAGTGAATGTCTGCGTAGCCAGTCTTTTCTTGTACTTTTGTACATATAGTGCATCATATATTGTGTCTCTTTCTGATCTATGGCTAAAATATTGACAAAGTAGGATTGGTCTCTTTTTAAATGTTGGTAACGTATAGCGAGTGTTTCCTTGCCAGTGCCTCTATTTGGCCTTAGATAACAGCAGATAATATAAAATACTAAAGCTGCTTTGAGACAAATTTTGATTTAGAAATTGATATAGAATTGATAAATCTCACTCACTAATTTACAGTGTCAGTAAGAAAATTTTTGTCTTTGATTTTACAGTCCTAGAAAAAAGGAGAAAGAAAACCAGACAGGGTCAAACAAAAAGGTAGTTTTGTTTTTTTCCTATCAGAGATCATTCTCCATTTTAGTCAAAGTTTGGCTAAACAAATAAATCCCAGCTGGACTTCCTGGGCAGAGCAGTGCAGTGGAGTCAGATGTCTGAAATTCAACCTTTTATTGCTCTAGACCTCTGACTTGAGGTTCAAAGAGTGTCTAAAGTAAACCGATACATTGTAAATCTCTTTGGTTTTATCTTATTGACAGAGTCATTTAGCTCCAGACCAGGTTTAATCACCATGGAAATTACCTTATTTCTGCTGTCACAAAACTTGGCCTCTACACCATGTCCCAAACATTCACAATTTGTCTAAAGTCCACATCTGGTCACATCTGCTTTCCAAATAGACATTTAGCATAGCGTAGCCAATTAATTACCTGTTAATTCAACCACAAAGTTGAAAAAGTTGGGAGAGTATAAAAACAAGCAGAAAAAGCAGAGTATGTCATAGCGGATAGTATAAACTATATAATAATACATTTCATTGTTAATACACATTCATTTATGCATTTCAGGTCTGCAATATATTAAAAAAACAGGTTGTGATGGGGAAAAAGACATTGCTTGTATTAACTAATGGTCCCTGATCGTCAAGCACTCTTGAACTGAACGTCAAGACAGCACAGCATCAAGAACCGCCATTACAATAGCTGATATAACCACATGAGCAAATGATTAGACGAACAAACCTTTATCAAAACAATATAGAGTTACAGTCGCAAATGCAACTTAAAACATTACTGTGGAAAAAAGAAGCCTTATGTTAACCATGTCTAGAGGAGGCACCAACTTCTCTGTGCTCAGTGGCATCTGGGATATACCATCACAGAGTGGAAATGTGTATTGTGGTCAGCTAAATCAGCATTCTACATAACTATTTGGAACATGTATTAACGCGGTATGCTCCAGATTAAAGCACAGGGCAATCCAGACTTATCAACAAGTCCAGAAGTCAGGGTCTGTCATGGCACGGGGTTGAATCAGCCCCTTTGGCAAAGCTAATGTTCAGCTTTATGATGACAGCATTAATGTCAAAGTAGACAGATTTTAGAGCAACACGTGCCACTTTCAAGATCACATCCTTTCCCGGGACATCCATGCATTTGTCAAGAAGCCAATTTAAAACTGCGCACACCACAACGGTTTAGCTATGGGAGAACAGTGCATAGGTCCTGACCTGGACCCAACTGAGAATGTGAAAAATATTTTGAAGTGGAAAAAAGCGACTCTATACAGTATATAAACAAATTAAACAAAAGGAGACCAAACAAAACATGAAGTATCATGGGTTGAATGGAAAAAAATAATAATAATAATAATTCCATACTGTCAAAAACGGTCTGTTTTGGGGCTGTAAAAACATTGGCACCATTTGCTACGGAATGGGACTCATTTGGAGCATGCTTTTTTTTAATTGCCATATTTCAGTACATTTCTGGCCAAAATTACCTTTCATTTCATTCCATGGCAAAAATTACTACATATTTGAAATTGTGACCTGAACCCACTAGAAAACTCACAAGAAAATGACCCCACTCCCACTCCCACTCCCACAACAACAACCTGTGATTTTACAACTAGTCCACGAGTGCTGATTTAATGATTAATTCATTCAGTAAGCATTTCCTCAGTGGGTTCAGACCCCACACTGGCAACACTTGGACAGGACACCGTTTAGTCAAATAATGTGTTACAGACAAGATCTGCATTAAACTGAACTTTGTGCTCGAAGCTCTGACCTTGGCCACTTTGATGATATCAGGTATGTGGAGATAGGCAGCGACAGGCGGCAGACCCTTTCCTATGATGTAAGCCTCATCTGCCTTCTGCCTGTGCATCTGGCCGGTGTCCTGCTCAGAGTAAACTGCTACAGTCCGGATACCCAGCTCTGTACATGCCCGGAACACCCGGATAGCAATCTCTCCTGCAAACCAGGAGCATAATCAGAATAATGGAAAGCCAATACAGCTATAAGAACTTGATTACAAAACTTATACACTTAAGTATATTTAAACTAGAACTTTAATATATAATATAATACAAATCAAATTTGCACAACACACCTCTGTTGGCCACCATAACCTTCTTAATAGGTTTATACGCCACTGTCTGTGGTGCAGTGTGAGCGGACCGGGACAGGCAGCAAGCCCTCCGTACCGCCAACACACCCAGAGCTGCACGCATCCCTCCAATCTTCAGCAGCATCTGTAGAGAAGGAAGGAAAAATGAACCATGATGTGTATAAACTGTGCAAAACAGCCAAAATACAGACAAGTTTTATCTGAAATGTACCTCCTTTTGGAAAATGGTATAGCTAGAAAGTATTTGGAAAGCAGAAACCCATTTTTATTTAATCCTGAGAGGAAATTCCTACCTTGTTCCTGTCATTTGAGCTAGTGTAGCTAGCGTAAATTGTATTTTTTTTACTATTGCCTAAAAGTGTCAATCTTTCACAAATATAAACTTAGTGGATGGCATCATCATCATCATCTCCATTGTGACTTGCTGGAGCCCCATTCCCCCCCCCCCCCTCCACCCCATTCATCTGTGGACTAACCCATGTTCACCTAGATGGCGCCTTCTTTATCCTGGTTATCTTTAATGTCTTTATAAGGTGATGTATAATTGAATTCTCCAAAGCATCCCAAGATAAGGTAACAAAAGCTAACAAGCAGGCTTGTTACATTTCATAATAAATGAGTATATAATCCACTGTTGTCAGGATGGTGTCCTACTTTAACAAACTAAGTACATTTCCACCAGACGTAAACTGCTCTCGCATTTAAGTGCTATGACTTGACCCTCCTCAAGTTTGAAAATGCTCCAACGTGGAAGTTTGTGGTAGGAAGCAGGCGCCACCAAGAGCTGCCAATGATCCAATTTTCAAGCACCTAGCTCCAATCTGTGGCATGTGGGACGGATATAAATGCCAGATTGATTTTTTTTTTTTTAGCCACATGAAATCCCAAATCAGATCCAGTGGGGTCAGATGATTGTGCAATGCCTTCATTAAATAGAGATGCTTTTCAAATTCTAATTTTTTTCATAATTTGCATAACATTAACATTTCCATCAGTCCTGTGATTTCCATAAACTTTCCCTTACTGGTGTTGCAAATTTAGAAGCGAAGTCTAGAACTGGACCAGAGTAGACCAGACGGCTGGACGTGTGAGCACTTAACCCTCTCAGAACCGTAAGGAATGGAAGTACATAATTTGTTATTTTTTTACACAAAATCCCTCTTAATCTGACAATAAAAATGACGTATAAAACCAGCCTAGTTTATATAAAGTCAGTGACATACCTAGGGGTTTCATACAATCTAAAACTGCTCTAGGTTGACTCAGTCACATTTAAAAGTATGGGACAAATGTGTCAAATGTTAGATCAAAGGGTTATCAAGAAATAAACCACCATAAACAATCAAACGGTTTGAACTAGAATTTTATGAGAATAAATTGAACTCTTCAAATCTTAAAACAATATAACATTATCAGTAACCTCTATATTTATTTGAACACATTTATGAGTCTGTCCTTTCAAAGACCTACAAAAGCAGGGACTAGAATTTATGAGGCTCTTGAATGTCACCTCAGTTCAGATACGTTATATCTGATAAGATAAACTTGAACACGAGAGGTTGACTGGATCAAAATGGTCAAGTAGCTCAACTTATAGAAAATGTCGATGTCCATATGCCGTACAAACGAGTTCTGTTAATCATTCCAGACATTTTAAACCTGCGCTTATCAAAATGCATTGTTCATCAATAACTTTACAGTGAACGCTGTCGATAAATAAGCGAGCTTTCTCTAGCACCAAACCAACAAAGTTCCATGTATTTGGATGGGACTGGTAAAGGGATTTCTCTAGCTCAGAGTCATTTTACTGTGCCACATTTATTTCTACACTCAACGACAGAAAAATAAAGATTAAGATTGCTGTAAATGTGTGATATGGACATTAGATCTGATTAGACACTTGTCCCACCATCTATATTGCTCACAAAAATAGGGGATATTTCCTTAAGTATCCCCCAATTTTCGTGAGCAATCCATTTAAAAGTTCTCACATGCTATTTTCAGGTAGCAGTGGTTCTCAGAAGACACGCACTCGAAGTGAAAAGGGTCTGGACCTAAATCAGTACCGGACACGGCATCACAGCTAGGAAGTGCACAGCATAGCATGAAAGCTGATAAAAGTTGCAATATAATTCTCTTTAGAGAATTGATTCCACACCCCACCCCCTAGTAAAGGATAACAAGCATCTAGTAACCACACAGTCACATGGACAAATCACTTACAACATGATCCCTCTGAACAAACCCACAAAAGAAGAAGAGCAGGAAAATGGGGGGGGGGTCTCTAAAAGCAGCCTTACAGTCAGCTCAAATAAGTGGGTCCAAGTTCAAAGGTGTCTGACATTTCTGCTCTTAGCAGAACACAACAGTTCAGATCGAGTATCATGGGTCCGTCCTTCAGGAAAAACAGTGGTAGTGTTTCACACCCACATGAGGAAGCAATTACACGATGTATAATCAATATCACAGCACAATGGTGCACATCAGAACAGAATTACAGGCCAATGCAAACCCAAGGTCACACTGCTCACTTATCGCATCCACTACCTGACTTGAGCAATATCTACACAAAGAAACAAGAACAAGTTCAGACACGCTCCATAGTTCAAGCTAAATAGAGCTACTACACGTGATTATTCACAAATCTTTGGTTTATACCTAACTGAACCCAACATAATCTACAGCAAAAGTAAATATTTCAGAAATGTGTGGTCCAATGTCAACAACTTTTAAGGACAATAAACAATAAATAAATAGTATTTCTTCATCTGGTTAGTCCTGCCTGTGTGACGCCCACCCCAGTCAAAAGGCACCACCAAGCCAAGACTTGGACCAGCATATTAGACTGGAGAGGCAATAGAAAGCCACAGATTGTCCAGTACAATTATCAGAAATTACATTTATATAATCTACATACAGCATCCTCCTTGGGTGGCTTAAATGTTAACTAGTTAAATGAGATGTGAAATAGTCATCAGCGGTAAGTTCCTGGATGCGCATGGTCTCCTGATAACTGAATGATGGTTGGAGTTACTGGACTCTGGTGGGACCATTTTCAGTTGATGAATGATACTGAGGTGGAGGAACATCCACGTTTCTCCCAGCAGAACAGGACACGTCTGTCCAAGCCACCTTTTCCATTCAAGGTCCTGTCCATTTTGAAAACCTTTGGGCACAGCGAGGTTACGCCAGTGCTCAAGGTTATCTTAAAACTAGTCACGTACAGAGGTTGGGAACCAATTTAGTGCAATCAATTAACCTAATGCATGTATTTGGACTTCACAAAATCAAATAAATATACCAAATCAACATCCACCCTCCCCATTTTTATAATTCGATGTGAAAACAGATTTTGCGAAAACATGGTAACAAAGTAAGAGGGCAAAAACTGCAATGCATGCTCTCAATCTTAAACGTTTGTACTTGTCAATACCAATACTCACCCAATAATCTAGTACCACAGGGAAACGGGACAAAACAATAGATATTTAGAAATCCTGCTCAACTGGTACATTCATTTTTGCCAAACAAATGTTACGGCATTACTCGGGTGGTATAGAGGCACTTTGCTAACCCACCACCACAGTGACCCATGTTCACATCCCGGTGATGCCTTCGGGTCAGGAGTTACCCCGTGTCTGGGGTAACGTTAGGGAGAGAGGACAAGGAATCGTTCCCTGGCACTGGCACAGCGACCCCTAAGCAGCCCTGTGATATGCTGACGTACTATTCACTTTAAGTTTGCCTGTGTCCTGTGACTTTGAGCCATAGACTTCCTGAAGTGGACGGGCTGCCAAAAATAGCTAATTTAAATTAAGCAGCAGCTACTTTTTTTAAGTGGATTACCAATGAATGAGTACAACTAACATTTCTTCATTCTTCTTCGCTCCGGTACGTCATGATTTGTAAAACCTGTTAAAACCTGATCAATTTCCACAACTTTATTTTACTTTCAGGCGGAGGAACAAGTCAGTGATGCACAATGCTGGCTTTATTCCTTTCTTCTCCATCGATGGTGTCACTATAATTACTTGGTGTCTGGTTTCTTTTTTCTCTACGTCCCAAACATCCTGTATGACCTGGTTTTCCATTTCATCCACCCAGTGATTACCAGCCGTATTTCTCTGTGCACAGACAATACTCGGACTGTTGCCCTAAAATGCAGAAAGAGGGCTGGGCTGAAAACAGGGCGTAAAAAAGATCAAAAGGGGAAAGGTTTTAGCAGATTGTCGAGGTGCGAGGAGAGCCCAGTGCCTTCCCCAGTTCTACGCATGAACGACCCCAGCGTACAGAAGCTCACTGTAAACAATGCATGCATTTAGCCTATTGTTAACCTGCTGTGGGAAAGCAACTATTCAATACAATAGGAGTAGCATTAATAGTGAATAACCGTGATTCAAAATCCCAAAATGCAAATATACTGTAATATTTCATTTCGTCAACATTTTAAATGTCAGTCATGTCTACCGTATGTGACATAGTAAAAATATCCAAACCATTTGGAGTTATTAACAAGCCCAAACACATTTAATAGTCCTAGGTTATTTAGGACAACATCCCACAAGGAGATTACCATGCTTACCAAACGTCTTTAACCATGGGAAATTTAAGATAATTCTCTAATTCTACTCAGTAAAAGGGTACAACAACAGGCTGGAGGCACCACAGAGAAACACAGACATGGGCAGGGGTTACCCAAATTTAAAATGTCATTTACTTGATTATTAGTTGATTCTTTTTTTTTACTGTTACTCACTACATTTCAAAAGGAAAATCTATAAATTGATTAGCTACAGTTTCAAAACCGACTCATAACTTTAGCTTTTATAACATACAGTATTATGTATTTTTATCTCTTAAGTATTATCTCTTTTAGGCAATCTAATCATACCTAAGGAAGCTCCAACTGGAATCTAATGTTTATGCTTCTTTTTGCAGGTACTCGCCGCACTTCACGATTTTGAAGGGTGTCTACGCCGTTACAGGTATTTAGATAACGCATCCATGTGAGATCAGAGGTATTTAGAATGCCCAAAAACCAGGTTTAAGAGTTTCTGATTAGGTTTAGGAGAAAAACAGAACCACCATCATCATGCTTCCAGAACACTACATTACAATTAGTTGTATAACATATTAACGTTATATTGTACAAATCATTTGTTAATATATATTATGTTTAACGAATGATAATGTGAATTGCAAAGTATTTACAATTAAATCTTAATCTGACCAAATACTCAGACTCCATGTGTCCAGGTCTTGACTACGACATTTTTGTAGATTGTAATTCAAATACAATTTGTTACCATGAGGTCATTCTTAGTAGTGTGGGCTGGCCTTTGCGTATCATTTGCAAGTTTCGCGCGTTGCAATGCTTGAATGAAACGGTTTCAACTAACAAAGTAATTTTCATTAGAGCACCGTTACATTTAAAAGACTTTCATACCCACGCTGAATTATTATAAAACTGCAAATTAAGCAACGTGGCAACCCAGGAGAAATGTGTTTGCCAACCCTGACCTAGTGCAAACAGAAACCACGACGTATGTAACTATTTCTGCCTAATGGTAAACACGGACTGCAATCAGACATCATACTGAATGTTTAACGTCCAAGGAGACCAACCATTAAAATACTGATAAGACATTAAAACTCTGACCTTCAACCTAAAAATCTACAATACCTTGGTCAAGGATTTTGATTAGTCCTGCATTTTAAGGCCTTTTAAGGGTCTTTCAGGGGAATATTTGCAGAGCAAGAATAAGCTCTTTTAGTCCAAGTTTAAACAGCTGCAGGGTAATTTCAAAACTAACAAAATAGTTTTGTTTAGATTACAATATTTTACTCCATGGTTCCCCAAGGTCTTAACCAACCTCTTGAACACGTTCTTAAACTGACTGAACATTGCTTACTTCATACTTAACCCATTTTTAACTTTCAGGTTTTGTAAGCAAGACTGATCAGCATAAACGACATAAAAGACTCATTTTCTGAGTTGAACGTTTTGCGAAGATCGGTTTGGGTTTTTTTTTTTTTTTTTTTTTTAAATCCCTCTTACATACAACAGTTAAATAGGCAAATTTTAGGGGTTCACATACTTTAGTCCCTCGCAGATGTAGAATACTGGATGCTTTTCAGCAATAAATAAACTTGTGTATAATATGCATGTTTCCTTTCTCTTTTTCATTTATTTCTTTATGCACAGGGTTATAAGTATACACCAAAACAGAAACATTAGCAACATGCATTAAAACAACAGAGAGGGTGTTACTGTAATACGGAGTAATGAGCAGGTATGTGTGAAGGAAGGAGGAGGAGTGAGTAAGTAATCGCAAAAGATGGGTGAAGGCATTAGCTCTGAAAGAATGAAAGATGTTGTTACACTGATTGAGATTATAGTTTAGAGTAAAAGGAAGTCTTTCCAAATTTGAGTGTTCAAAGAGTAAAATATACCAGTGCTTTATTGATCATTTTCTTTCCAATTTAGTCAAATGATTTGCTGTTGTTGTAGAATGGACGCATGTTTGCAGAAATTTGGATATTGATAAAAAGGAAAGGTCACCAAGCAGGGCTTGGTTCTATGTATCAATTAGGACTTAAGAGTAAAACTGAAATAGAAAATACAGGGCACAAGCTCTACTGTATAAAGCTAGAGCGAGAAAACTTCACTTGTTTTGAAAGGCGTAGTAATAAAGTTTCTGATTCTGACACGTTTGTATTCACAAGCTGAATGAACTGCACTTACATCACATTTAAAATGCGGCTTCACTCCAACATTTAAAATGAACATATTGAGGAGGCACAAGGTAATTAGCTAACCCACTCCCCCAGTGAGTCGGGGTCAAGTGTCTGCAGTACCTTATAGGCAAACTGGGCACTTTAATAGAACACCTGTACACCTACTTATTCAAATAATAACCTAAACATCGAACAATGCTGCCACAGTGCAAAGAACAGAAACATGCAGATACAGCCAACAGCTTCAGCAGTGGATCACTTTAACAATTAGAATGGGGGGTGAAATGTGATCTCAGTGCTTTGGATCATGGCATAAGTGTCAAACAGCCTGGACTGAGTATTTCTCTAACGTGGTATTTTACAAACAGTAGTGTTGAGAGTTCTCAGTATTACTACAGAGACGCTCCCCATTTTAGCTCAAGGATACGTTCTGACAAACAATTCATAAGATAAAATTATTGCAAACCAAACCGAGAAGTTACATTGTTACATGATGTTAGAATATACATCACATAATACAAAGCTTATTTTATACTGCACTGTTAAATACCTCATGTAATTTATTGAATAAGGTAATAATGGGGAATTCTCCAGCTCTCATTGCTCCTGCCACCACGCACTGCTGATTTCCTCATTTAGCACAGGAGAGCATCACATAAGCAGATCGTTTGCCTGGGGGTTTATGCTAAATGGGTATTTTATAGGATTCCCATCATAAATAGTGTAATTCAGACCATTTTAAACCAAGGATTGCATGTACACATATAGTACTATGTATAAAACATTTAATAAATAACCAGTATTTAGACACAATGTGGTGAAACCGCGAGGGGCAGCATGCAAATAGAAACCTTGATGATGAGGGAGGTCAATAGAGAGTGACCAAACGAGTTAAGGCTAACAGAAAGCCCATGTTAAATCAGATAAGCACTCTGTACAATTGTGATAAAGAGAAAAGCTCGGTATGGACAACAAGTACAACCCTGATGCGAATATGCTACATCACATAGGCCCAACCCAAGATGTATGGAGATCCTAAATAAGGTTCATTAAATCCTCTCATTTAGATTTCTGGTAAGAAATACCAAAAATGGATGGTAAATTTTGGAAATAAACCAAAATAATATTATTAAACATAGTAATAATTAAATATTGAAAAAGAGGGTTTAAAACGTAACTTACGTAATCGTGTTTCAAAGAAACTGTTTGGTAAACATTAGCAGCAACTTTCTAAGCATGAACAAATCTTCTTATGAGGGACCTGCATAATAATTCAATAACAATTTGGGCCAATTTGTTACAGCTTATATTAAACAATCGGTTATTTAACAACACATGCACTTACGTAACTTTATCACAGCGTGAACAGAGCACCTTGATAACTTCTAATAACTCGAAACTTCACTTGGGAACGCGTTATTTAAAAAACAAAACAAAACAAAAACTCACTGATAGGTGAAAAAACAGCAAATGCAAATATTTTCGATTTATACACACCGACAGTTAAAGCTTACCTTTTACACGAGCTGTTTGAAGTCCAGATCTGCGTAACTTTTTGTGAATTTGAAACGTGCGTACGCCAAACTGCAGAAAGCCGAAATATCTAGAGTGCAAGGGCTTCTGCTTACTACTGGATTATTTATAAATGTTAGATACACTGAAAAGCACTGACAGTTCAAACCCTCCCGTCTATATCCTTATATTGCGGTATCTAATCACCCAAAGCAGGCAGTGTATGGGAATCCGGGGTTTTGGGTTTTTGGGGGGTTTTTTTTGAGGAGCTGGAAGTCGTATTTTGCTTTGCAGCCTAATAGCGTTTTTAGCGTGCAGTCACACGCCACTATTCAACCCTATTGGTTATGTCACAGAGTCCTGCGTCCCAATTCACACCATATTCACTAAGTAGTGCACCAAGTGCTGTTTCGCTTTTTGTCCCAAACAAACCCATCTACCACAGACTTCAGACAAATACAAAGAGCGTTAAACTTACTATTGTAAATGCTGTTCAGATGTAGCAGTAGAACAAGAATTAGTTTTGTGATTTATAAGAACATATAAAGCATGCAGCGATTCGGGACA
>JAUZST010007418.1:0-14197 GCA_034779995.1 Parotocinclus haroldoi | reverse complement strand
CTCTTCCGATCTCACCCCAAGCATGAAAGAAGTAATCTCCCCCTCCTCCTCTCCCCTCCCCTCCACTCCCCAAAAAATAGAATAAGCTCCCAACGCAGGCTGGTGTCCCCCCCCCTCCTCCTCCCTTACAATCTATTCATCCTCTCCTTCCCGCCGCCCTTCCCTCCCTTCCTCTGTGCACAGAAACGGCCGGTCGGCCACTCCCGCGAGCATCTGTTCACTCCAGTCCCCGGTCGTCGTCCACAACCATCCGCTTGTCCATCATTCACCTGAAATCTCTTACTCAGTCGTTTCTTTCCTACCCAGTATTTTACTGTGCCTTGCTATTTATGAGATGAGGGAGGGGGAGGGCAGTGATGTCTGTAGCATTATATCATCATTTGGGAGAGAACAAACAAAAAACAAGAACAGGACAGGCTGGAAGGAAACTACTGCGAAAAGAACAACACTGCCTCAGAAGGACACGGCTGCTGCTAAGCTGCCTCAAGAAAGCTGGTCTCGGCCATTGAGCCTGTGGCCTAAAGTCCGCTCACACTGAGCAGAATGAGAAAGCTATGGTGTGCAGTACCTACAGTCACACCCCACTAAGAGCCTGAGGAAATGCATACAGTAGTGATAATGCCATTAGTCATGATTACTGTACAGGGCTCAAAGTATAAAGTCAGCCAACATTAGCAACACCAGTGCTGCTCAACAGTTCATTCTAAAATGATGTGCATTATAACGGCATCCATTCCACTGAACAAAAGGCTTTCTCTATTTATTCTATACACACACACGCACATGCACACACACACATATATATATATATATAAACACATATAAATATGGCCTTCTGCATTCCTTTTTTTCCTCTTAATTCCTTTTTGTTGCTAATTCACCCCGTATACTATGTCCAATATAGTTCTTTATCATGAGAAATGCAGTTGTGTGCTGACAAAATGTGCTAACAGTTGAAAGTAAAACACGATGATCTGTAAATACTCATTACCATTCAGACTATACACAGCTTGACACTAAAGCCACAGACAGTATAATAACAAATACTAAGTACTATAGGCTTGAGAATGATAAAATAGACAGGAACGCAAGTATACACAAATATAAAACCAGTTACAAAAAACGCTAAGTGTTATTTGAGGCGGCGAGTCTGCAGAAGGAAGGGCACTGGGCAGTTCTGACTGGTGTGGTATGCTCATTCAACCAGTGAGGACCCAATACACTCCAGATCTGAAATTGTAGGCTTGGTTTGATCTCATAAAAGGACCAGATGCCCCTGAGGACCTGAGCTGGCGTACAAGCGTGTAGTTCTAAAACAAAGAACGCAAATAACGTGGAGCAAAATCTTTTGAGGGCTGAGAAAAGCTAGAACAAGAGTTTTAAACTTGATCCTGGCTATAACAGCTCCACTGGTAGGTAGGATGTGAAATAGCAGTATCCTCCTGCATGCTCCCCAGCCGAGCAATGGAGTGCCTGTATGAAAACCAATTGGATGTTCAAGATCTTTGCTGGTAGAGCAGTTCAGTCTTGTCTGGAGTTTCAGCTGGTGTTTTGCTGTCCAGGAAGGGATTGTCAACACGGCAGCAACACATCTGTTTTGAAAGTTCTGCGTACATGAGCATGGATTTGCTTGACCTTGGCTGGATGACAGAAAAATGCCTGACCGCCTTTTCTGCTAAATGGATGTTGGAGGGGTAGGATGCTGGCCCAGTGAGGTAAAGAGGGCTGAGAACAAGTTCCTTAGATTTGAGGTGCGCACGTTGATTTTGGAGTGAAAGAAAGGCGTTTTGGCTGCCCTCAGAAGAAAGGAAAAAGGCAAGCAGTGCTCAATACTCAGCCAAGTCTCTTTCTGTGTGTTGTTTTTTCTCCTTGATCTATTGAGTTGACATTTACATTTACGTCATTTAGCAAACTCCCTTATCCAGAGGGACCTACAACTGATACAACGTCATAGTCCTAGAAATTGTGAGTGAAGGGTCTTGCTCAAGGACCAAACAGTGGCGGTTCGGCAGAGGTGGGATTCATACCCTGGACCATCTGGCCCCTTAGTCCAGCACCTTAACCGCTAGGCTATCACAATTCCTATGACCTGACCTATGAGGCAGCAGGAAGTCAGTTAGCCAGATACTGGAAGACCCTGCTTAATCTGACTCTGACTTAATCCGAACAGAGGTTATCTAAGGTATAGCACCAGGGTGTAACTCATCATCAGTGTAGTAGAGGGAGTGAAAGTGGTATTATGAAGCTATGGAAGAAGTAAAAACACAAAAGTGATTAGAAATGTGAAGATGAGTAACCATTCATTTGGAGTCCTTGATTAGCGAAAGGTATCAAGAATCTTTCCTGCTCTGTGAGTTGATAAGTCAGGTCAAAATGCCTGAAAAGGTGACGGATAACCCTGGCCATGATGCCATTAGCGAGGAGATCACCAGTAGGTCCTCCAGACATGAGAGCGTCAAGTTCATCCATAAAGTGGAGCTTGAGCACAGTAACATGATGAGATTAAAAAGAGGAGATGGGAAGTGCAGGGGTTGTGGAAGAAGGAAGTGTCCAGCTCCATGACCTGTTACCCCACTCCAACCAGGAGAGAGTGAAACAGGTGATGTTCCGGCGAGAGCCAAGAACAGGACGAACAGACTAGTCAGCTCTGTGTGAATCTGACGGCCAGTTTCAGATACTTTCGACTACAAGCAGTTACCCAGTGGCAGATCTAGCTGGACACATAAGCTGGACAAGGTCATGTCTGAACAACGAGAGGTATCTGTAATGGGATTTGGTAAAGACAGGGATCCTCTAGAAAAGAGTGTTAGATGGTGCAGTAGGTCAGATTTAATAGACAAGCACGTGCTAATGCTTACGGCGCCTACCTTATTGTACTTCCTTGGTGGGATCCCACAGGTAAACTCCCATGTCTTTGTTCAACCAAGTGTTTGTGCAGACAGGTTGAGGCAGATAGGCTGCCACTATAACAACCTGGCCTCCAGAAATGCCTTACAATATCATTTTATCTTATTATTAAATAATAAATACTTACCTGAAAGTTCCAATATATAGAGTTAGTTCCAGTCACCTGGAATTGTGACAAATTACCTGGACCAGTCCTGGCACAGTGCGAAGGATGGTAAGCATGGAAAAGAAATTCTCCAAAAGTACCATCAGATGCCACCTCTACATCAACATATTATTTCGAAGACTTGCAAGAAATAACACTTTCCTGTGTTCAGTCCACAATTATAACAACCTGAAAATCAGCTGAATTTTACTGGGGCTTTGAAAAAAAATAAAATCTGAGTTCTGTGGTCAGCTAATATGAAACTTTAAGCATTTTGGCAACAAACACTCAATGAAGGATGACTACACTGAAAACAACCTTAAACAAATTAAGTCTGGTGGAGCATCTGTGGGCAGTAAAGCCCTGGGAATCTCGTTAACATACATGACATTATGGACTTGATGAAATACCATCATTGGATCTTCCAGCAGCACAACGATCCAAAACATAATTCCAAGTCAACTAAAAAAATTGTATACGTCATTTGGACAATTGTACAATCAAAATGTACTTAAAGTAAATTTTCTCAGTCTGGAGAGAATAAGCTGATTCACCAGATGGTGATTTCACATCCACATGTCCAGTTTTAGCGCTGTATATCCACACATTCAGTTTATATTTGTGTTTTCCTTTACCAGCGATGCTAAAATAAATGTTATAGTCAGGTTTTACACCTATTGATTTGTTGACGTTCAATTTCTGGCTTTCATTTGAAAACAGTAACATACGTTTTCAATAATTTCTTTATGAGCGCTTGAGTTGGATAGTCCTCTCCATTTATTTATTGTTGCCAAGACAGGAAAATCAGTACAAGATGCTTCCTTTATTTACAGTAGCTGGTTAGCAGGGTCTGTAATTTAGATCCACAAAGTTCTCCAGACACAGAAGATTAGTACATTTGTTTGATTGAAGCACAAAGAAAAATTACTATAAAAAAGGAGCAGCTTTGACCTTTTGGAATGCTTTTCCTAAACAAGTATACTAACAAAGTCATTATGACGTACATTCTGGTCTCTCATTCGAGGAGTGTGTACAATGTGTGTAAAATATGTTTGTTTTTTTATATTGAGCAAAGTTGTGAGGAGTGGTGGTTTTATTTGAAGCAGGTTAAATAAACTATTGAAAACTCTCTGACATCACCTATAATAATATTTATCATAATCTAATGTGGTCAAAATTTAAATATATAAACATTTTTTCCCCAAAATGTATTTTAATAATTGTGCACTAGGTTTTAGGACTTACTTTCTTTTCACAAACCCCCAAATAAAATAAAGAGCAATAATTTTAATTTCATGAAGGAAAACAAGTGTAACATTTAATACAAAAAAAAATCAAGTTGCTTTATTTTGTTGTCAATATATTAAACTAAAGCAGTCACTTTGAAGATTAATCACTTCTAATAATAAAAATAATAATAATAATAATAATAATTCTGAATTAAGTTTAGATAAAATTCAAGCACTGTCCTGTTCATGTATGGCTGCGTTTGTGTCATGTATAAATGTGACCGGCACAGAATTGCACAATCATCGGCCAATCGATCGATCTCTTTTATTTGTCGCATGTGAATTTGGAAAAAAATTACTTTTCTTTGAAAAGAAAGTTAAACAAGCCTACCCAGAATTTGCTAATACAGCCAATTGTTTTTCACTAGAAGGAAATATGTTATTTGGGTCTGTTAATTAGCAGAGATGCTGTGGACTGATTAGGTTGAAAGATACTTGAGGGTTTGTTTAAATAGTTCATACACAGTCTTTCTCTTGCACTCAAGCATTATCTAATGTGTGTGAGATTTGTGTCACTCAGATTAGCATTGCTCAAATTGTGTATCTATCCTACCAACTCTATGCCATTATTACAGAGGTTGGGGACCTTCTAAATTTTTTTGGCCTATATATCGTATGAAGCTTGAAGATCACCCATGTGATGTGACCTGATCTTGGCCAGTTTGGGCTGGGCTAATTGGAGTTAAACTGTCTTTTGTGTATGTTTCTTATACTTTGATACTTTGATCCAGTTTCATGCTAATTTCCCCACTTTCCAAGCTCACACACATCCTAACAGCACTGTACTCCCTCACCTCTAGACATTAGGATTACCACAATGATTATTTGAAGTGTCAGACCACAGATGCTTCAGTCATAATGTCTATTTGCCAGTACTTTGAGGAATATGTTCTGATACTGTATGATGAAAACTTTTTTTTGACACTGCAATACAGATTTTGACCAGTTGCTTTCACAAGGTACAATGGGTGCACAGGGCTGGATAGAACACAAAACACACTATGCACAAAGGAGGCAAGGCAGACGGGCAAAAAATAAACCATTCACATTTTTTTGCAAACAATATTGTTTTTCAGCACATTCCGTGGGTTGCTGCTGAGTAGCTGAAATAGAAATCAGTGGAAGAATACATAACACTTTAAGTCCTATAAGACTGCATTATGCAAGAAGAGCTTCTTTGTATGGAGCTAATGTGTAAATCCCAGCGTTGTTTTTACTTTACACTGCCAAGATATTTATAGGCTATCGTGGTGTTTATAGCTGTTGTGATTATAAAAAGTAGTGTATGGTGTTTCCATTAGTGCTACCACTTCCACAGTGTTGATAGTGTTGAGATCCAAGTTGTTTTTGTCACAAAATGCTGTAGGAAATGACAACTTGTTAGGGGTACATACGTATCCTTGCTTGTGATACGGCTTATACTAACCCGATTCCAAAAAAGTTGGGACAAAGTACAAACTGTAAATAAAAACAGAATGCAATAATTTATTACATTTATTCAATCTCAAGCAAGTATTCACAATAGAACATAGACAACATAACATGTCATGTCATAGACAACAATTTCATGTTAAATATTGGCTATTTGAAATTTCGTGACAGCAACACATCTCAAAAAAGTTGGGACGGGGCAATAAGAGGTTGGAACAGCTGGATGACCAAATTGCAACTCATTAGGTCAATTGGCAATAGGTCATTAACATGACTAGGTATAAAAAGAGGATCTTGGAGTAGCAGCGGTTCTCAGTAGTAAAGATGGGTAGAGGATTTTCAGTCCCTCTAATTCTGTGCCGACAAATAGTGGAGCGATATCAGAAAGGAGTTCAACAGTGTAAAATTGCAAAGAATTTGAACATATCATCATCTGCAGTGCAAGGTATCAAGGTACAAAGATTCAGAGAAACTGGAAGAATCTCTGTGTGTAAGGCTCAAGGCCCCATATCCATCTGGACGCCCGTGATCTTCGGGACCTTAGACTGCACTGCTTCTGTATTGGAAATCACAAAATGGGCTCAGGAATATTACCAGAGAACGTTATCCGTGAACACTATTCACCGTGCCATCCACCGCTTCCAAAACTCTATAGTTCAAAGAAGAATCCGTATCTGACCAAGATCCAGAAGTGCAGACGTCTTTTCTGGGCCAAGGCTCATTTAAAATGGACTGTGGCAAAGTGGAAAACTGTTCTATGGTCAGACGAATCAAAATTTGAAGTTATTTATGGAAATCAGGGGCGCCGTGTCATTTCGGACTAAAGAGGAAAAGGACGACCCAAGTTGTTAAAAGCGCTCAGTTCAGAATCCTGCTTCTCTTGAATTTAGTGCGCGTGGCACAGGCAGGTTACACATCTGGAAGAACACCATCAATGCTGAAAGGTATATCCAGGTTCTAGAGCAACGGATGCTCCCATCCAGACAACGTCTCTTTCAAGGAAAAGATTCCAACATGACAATGCCACAACACATACTGCATCAATGTATATCTGCCAGCTTTGCCAATGGCAGATCAGTAATGGATGGATAACTGAAAGTGGGGTCATTGGTGTACCAAAGAAAAGAGTAGTGAGGAGATCTCACAACCTTTTGGAGCTCCTGCACTGATGGACAACTAGGTTGATTGACAGGGTCCCACTTGTACTATTTCACACAGTGAGGAAGTTGTAGATCCCAACCTGGTCTGACTCATCTGCAACACACCGACATAAATTCACTTGCTTTATAATGACTCCCTTTTTCTCTTTCACTTACTACTTATTATAAGTATTTTTCTTGCATGCTGTGAAAGTGTTGTGTCTCTGAAGTTTGTCTGATTTGTTCAGAAACCTTGGCTAAAGTAATTCACTTGCCCCAATACATTTAGAGTCTCTGAGGCATCCCCTTTCAGTAGGAAATACTGTATAACCTTTGGCCTGAGCTTAGCTTACAGTTGTTTTTGTGGTTTAGGCTGCAGAGAGTTGCACAGTAGCCTTGAGTCCACTTTTTTATCTAACACTTTGCATGTTCACACTTACGCCAATTATAGAACTTTATACCTTATACCAAATTATCAAGATAAAACGACAAGCAAGTCTCTCATGACTTTATTCTGAGATTGGAAATTTGATTGTGACATTGAAATTGCTTGAAAACTAATTTGGGGTAAGACCGCCATTAGATGAAGGGACAGTACTTATGCTCCCCCTGCCATTTAGAGAAACACTAGACAATTTTAAATGTACAGGGTTTAGTTAGCCAATTACATTGACTCACCTAATAATGTTGCATGAGCAGGAAATCGAAAAGAGGTGATCACTGGCTGCACATGTCATGGAGAAAATGTAGTTAACCCTCTCAGACCCAGAGTGGTATCTATTATGTGCAAGAGAAGATTTGTTTAGTGAGTAGTAATTGGCATTGACCAAATAGGCAGAAACTGAAGAAAAATATGGGGAAAAAAGAATAGCATTCACTACCAATGATGTAGGTTCATTTTTGACATATCATATTTGTGGCTTGGGCTGCAGCTTTTTTTTTTTTTTATTTCAGTAGAGATCTCTTCACATACCCCTGTCATCTGTCAATCCTGGACTGTATTACTTTCATCCCAGAGATGGAGGACAGAGTGAGAAACAACTAATTCAGCAAGGCCTGAAATCTCTTTTTCACCATAGCATTGAACCACTAAAACCTGTAGCAAAGCAAATATATATGATAAAAGAACAAAACAAAACATGGCGTTAAACTCATTTTCATTGAAGGCAATATTCATAGCCCACACTATTACACAACCATCAGCCTGAACAGATGATACAAAGCAGGATGGAATGATCCAAGTTTTCATTAAAATGCTAGGCTTGAATGTTATCATGTTGTCTTGATCATGTCTGCATACCTAACTGTATTAAGTTGTTGCCATGTGATTGGCTGATAGGATAGTTGTGGTAAAAAGCAGTTCTGACTGTGATCGTGAGTGTATTTCCACCTGATAGTGAAATGGATTGTGGTAATTTTACATATCTTTTCATCCATTTGTTTCTCTACAGGGTATGTGGAAATCTCAAAATAATTTGCTTGCTTTTTATTGCTAAAATATTTTCTGTATGAGAATGCACGGGTACAGTCTATGCCCACCTGCCTTAACACAAGCTATGCATTATAATGTCGTTTTGCTACTGCTTGACCCAGCAGTGACCTGCCATATGACTACTGCAGATGGTGGAGGCCATGTACCAGATTACAGTATCCATCTTCACTTCCATGACCTCGTTAAGGCATGCATGGTTCTGCACCCTGGCCAAATGAAGCTGTATTAGTTCAGGGAAACCATGCTAGTATGGCACTTTTTCTCAGATAGATGAGTGGTATTACCAGAGTAGTTCTCGAATGGCTATTAAGGGTAATGCGTGGTTTACCAACACTGTTAGACGCTAATACGGTGTCGTTAATACTGTAAAGGCAATAAAATGTTGGAAAACGTAGCCATCCAAGCAAATATACAGATAATTGTATGTGCAGTCTTGATCTATCTTCTGTACCAGATGCTGGGTCTTGTGCTGAAAGAGACTGGAATCTTAAATATCTTGCTTTTGTTTTGGCTTGCAGTTTACAGACTCGGTGCACCATGCAATTTGTTACTGTAATTTATGCACTCTTCTAAGGGCTTGGTTTCAAAGAGGATCCTACAAGATTAGTGCTCATGTACTATGGGAAAGTGTTACTATTGCAAAGGTGCTTGTATTTGTTTAAATAGACTGAGAATTAAACAAGCTAGCACACTGGAAAAGATTAGTTATGAAGTCTTGAACCAATTAAAATGATACGCCTTATTGCTAGCCAAGCAAAATTATTAGAATATGAAATTTAATGTTTTGGACAAGTATAACCAGCTACCAGCACTAAGATACAAATTATGAATTCCAGTCAATCAATAGAGTGTATAGTCATGTTAGCAAATTTTCCAGTTCGGTCTTTAATTGTAGGCAAATATGTGGAAAAACTCACTGAGGTTTTTAAGCATGATAAAATCTGCTGCTAATGGTTGCCTCCTGAAATTGAATGGCCTTAGGTTTGATGTTATTCCCCGTTAGCAGTAGTACTTCCTAGTTTTGGCTGTGATATATTTTGTTGCACACTCATCATTATCAATACCAGATCACCTCAATCCAGATTGGGTTTGTATCTTACTATTTACAAATATTAAAGATTAATTAATTAACATGTCTTTGTATTGGATTCGCCTTTATATGGCACAGTCCTTCAGCAACCATGGGGTAGGAAAAACATAGAGATGAAGGAGGCTCTGCTTGCAATACTACAGGGCCCTTTGATTCGCCCTTTAAATGTGTCCTACATATAACACCTTTAAGAGTTTTTTTCTCTTTATTTCACGCAGTATGTAGTTCAGGCTGGAAATATACAGTTGTTACATACACCATGAGCTTTTATTTCTCTGCTTCCCAACCAGTGTAGACAGAGATCCTGGACACACACTTGTGGTTGTCATGTAAGCCAAATCCTTGAAGGCAAGGAAAATAAACATTCGCCTGTTTACTTTCCTTACATATGTTTTATGACTTATATCATAAAACACAGTCATTATATTTTACTGGAGTATTTAAGAAGGTTTTTATGCACCTGGTAAACATTGCAAGTGGGTATTTGTTTGTTTGTGTGTGTGTATATCATTCAGTTGCGGTCTTGCAGTTACAATGAATTGCAAATTATTTTTGTTGCTGTATTGCTTGAAATATTGCTTAATGTGGCACAAAATACATGTGCTTCCAGGATTATGATTTACAATATTATCAATTTATAATGAGAATTCCCTAAATACACATTTAGCAATAACCATATTCTGAATTTTGAATTTCTGGTAAGCTATATGTAGTACAATACTCTCCTGCAGATTCTGGACATTCAGGCAGCAACACCAATGACTGTTCACTTAGTTTTTGTTTTTCAGTTTCAGTATTTTATTTAATAAATTACATACGATATTTACCATAAGATATTCAACGGAATGTAACTCCATCGTAAATCAGAGAACGCAGAAAATAAATCTTTAACATCATCTATCCTATTTATTATTATTTATTTTATCCCAGTAAATCCCAGTGTCCTGAATTTGAACACTTAGCAGTCTTTTATTTCATGATTTCTTAACACTTGCCGTTTTATGTTCAGTAATAATTGACTATTGACTATTTTGACTATTTCTATTTAAAACATGTTGTTGTAGAGAGAAACAATGAGATGAAGATACAGCACACGTACACAAATCTGACATTAATTTATATCTAAATGAAAATGTAATACGATAACCAGTGTTTGGAGTAACACAGTGCAAAGTAACGCATCACAGTAATCCGATTACTTTTTTCTGTAACGCAGTAATGTAAAGCATTACTCTTAAATATTTTGTAATCACATTACAATTACTGACAGTACTTGCGTTACTCACGTTTTTCTATTAAGTATATTATTTTTTAAAAAGCAGTCCCCTGCGTAATTTGTGCGTGTACTAACTTCTTGACACAGCTGCCTCGTCAGTTGGTCACGTGACCGATTGTGACGTGCGCACAGTGTTGCCAACTTAGCAACTTTGTCGCTATGTTTAGCAACTTTTCAGACCCCTATAGCTTTTTTTAAAAAGCGACTAGACAAATCTAGCGACTTATTCTGGTGTTGGAGACTTTTGGAGACTCAGACGTGAACGCGCATATCGTTCTGCAATTACTGTCTTGAACGAGCCCCTCCCCCGTGCCAAAGCCCTCACTTCTCTCACTGTACAGTATCTGCAGTCCGAGCACCAATAACAAACCAAGAATCAATACAAGAATTTTAATTTGTAGTTCTAAACATATTTAGGGTGTTTGTTTTTTACTTACTATTTGTCTCTCCAATGATGCTATTTCTCTCTTAATCGCAAATGTACTCTTATGCAAGTTAGGCGATGACGTTTTTAGTGAATTCTAGTGACTTTTGGTAAACCCATAGTGACTTTCCTCACTGAGGATTTGGTAACACTGAGCGCGAACACAGCGTATAGATACGATGGCAGAGAATGAGGCTGGCTGTTTCCTTTGAAGATATTATTACTATTTTGAATCTGCTGAATGCAAAGAGAAAAACATTACTGTGAAATGTACGTTATGTCCAAGTCAAAAGAAAAAATATTGAACTATAGTGTGCTGTTGTTTAAAAATGTGTACTTGTACAGAGAGCAAGATTAAAGAATTAAAGAATAGTTTATTCAGTTCATTTTTATAAATGTTTAATGATGTGCCTGCTGCTAAATTTTGTTCCTTAATTAACCAAAATAAAACATTAAATCCCACTGTCTATATTTTTTGTACTTTCCAGGGTTTAATTCGCGTATAGTTTAATTCACATAGATTTTAGAATGTAACATAAAAGTAATGTAATGAGGAATGAGATTACATTTTCCTGAAAGTAATGAGTAAAGTAATCCCATTACAATTTTATTTAAGTAATAAGTAATCAGTAATAAATTATTGTTTTTGAGTAACTTCCCAAACACGGACGATAATGGACTGAAGAATAAGTAGAACAACTTGTATGTGTAGCATAAAACTTTGTTCACAAGGAAACAAATGGATTTTCTCTTTTAATGGATATGACAGTTATATATCTAGCTTTTCAAATGGCCTTTTGGTCCAAAAATAGATTTCACCTCTCAGTTTGTTGCCATGTCTTCCAACCTGTTAGAAAATGGTCTGTATTCATCCCTAAACTGTCGAATTTGGCAGACATAAAGAAATTTGTGTAGTCCTGTCATAATAACTAAATTCTACTGGATATTGATTGTTTTGAATTAAAATTGGTGTATACATTCAGTAATAATTGTTTAGTTAATCAGAAGCATGTGTGCATACTACTTAGATCTAATAAAATTGTGAATATTAAGAATATATATGAAAATATAATAATCAAAAATGTGAAGAGCTAAAATGTCAGAGCTGCTTGAATTTAACCTTCTGCCTTTTATTTCTGCCCTTTAATAATTATCAGCTAATATTCTCTTATACCCATTCCTAGTAAAATCCTGTTTTTGTTGATATTTGTACTTGACACACATTGACACTGGACCAGAATTCATTTAATTCTAAATCAGATCTGGGGCATTGGTTCTACCTGCATCCTGAATATGTCTGTTCCTGTTGTTTGACAGTCATTTATTTAAATTACAGAAAAGATATCGGAATAACGGAACAAAACCACTTTCAAATAGCACACCATTTACATTTAGAAGGCTGTCTGGCTTTCGGTCACATACAAATGGGATGGGCCCTGTGCAAAATATTTTTTTTTTTCCCTCCAAGAGATTTTCACTCATAATATGTTGATTTTTAATTCGTTTTTTGTTTTGTGCTCAGCATTCAGAAACGTTTTATAAATTTGACTATCGTGTGACTAACATACTTTCATATTCCTGCCTTTTCACCTGAATTACTCTGCAAGACTCTAATGTGTGACTAATTATCTTGCACTAGGTGAAAGTGGCAGAAGTGACAGTACTACAGCAAACTTTAATTAAATCCAGAAAGGGACACTAAATCTGACAATGGCAAACCAGCATTAAACTAGCCCACTATCCAAACACTGCTCAACAATCATCTGCAAGCCTCTGTGTTTTTCAAGTGTCAACCTAACCAAGAAAAATAAACACAAAGTGAATGCACTGCAGTCACAAGCATATGTCTCCATCAGTCCACGCTTGATTTGGAGTGCGTCTGAAAGTTCAGTTCCAGTTAGATAGACATCATTTCAACTTTACCAGAGGTCATATTCAGATCTTTTAATTAAGCTATTAATTAACTCTAATGAGAAGCGATGTATTTTTCTTTTTCATCATAATGGACATGAATGGTTATATTATATGCCATAAAACTCCCAGGACCTATAATTAGGTCCAGATTTGCATGCTTTACTGTCATATCTAACTGCACTACATGACTGAAAGTGTCTGCAAAACCAGATATGTTTGACATATTTTACATATTACATATTTTATTCAAAGGCTCTAATATAGATTTGGTTACCTTTAACAGTCTTTGCACTTCTGTGAAGTCATTCCATTTTTTTTGCAAACAGACTACAGAAATTGGTATAGCAGCTGGCATTTGGTGAAGGTCAGGGTTCTGATCATGCCAGTGAAGTCTGTGGCAAACCATTTATTTCTGGTTTCACTTTGTCCATGGTGGCACTGTCATGTTGAAACCCATTGCCAAAGAATTAAGAATGTGAAAATAATTGATTCTCTAGCATTGATTCTCAAACGTTCCGGTTAGTACTATGCATTCTGGCAGGCAGGGCTCACTTGGCTTCTAACAAACCAGATTAGGCAGTTGGTCCCGAACCTGGGGTCCATGTCCTCCTCGGGGGTGCACCAAAACATCACAGAGGTGTGTGAGACTTTGTCAGCCCTGATGAGATGACATGTTAAATAAAGTTAAAATAACACACTCACTCTGTATATAAAAAGATGGGGGATGGGGTCTTTTCTGTGAGGTGTTCAACCAATGTCAGCCAATGCTTGACACGGCACGTGGTAATTCTAGGGATGTGGGCGGCCTTAGTGTAGTTCATTTATAATAGTGATTTTTTTTCCCAGATATACAAAGCTATGCATGTAATGCCTGTCTCTGACTAAATATATATAGGTCATGTGGAATGGGAATAATGGGCATGCTGGGCTAATTGGGACAATATTGCCATGCATTTTTGAGCAGTAACACAATTATGCTTGGCACTACAGGTGATGTAGCGTGTTCTGATTAATGTGTGTGCGTGTGTGTGTGTGTGTGTGTGTGTGTGTGTGTGTGTGTGTGTGTGTGTGTGTGTGTGTGTGTGTGTGT
>JAUZST010007417.1:0-14198 GCA_034779995.1 Parotocinclus haroldoi | reverse complement strand
ATATAATAGGATTTGTTTCTGTACTTTAGGATTCGGTCCGAATAAGCGGCTGCTCCCATTAACCGGATTCGACTGTACTAAAATAATATTTTAATAAGCTATTGAAATAAAATTTTCTTTAAAAGTTGCACTTCAGATGTATTTTACTGTCACTTTTATAGAATAACTCTAGTCTATGATTAGTGCAAGTATTTATTATTATTATTATTATTATTATTAGTTGTTCATTATCATTAGCTTATTGTTCCTCAGCTATTTAAATACATATATACAGACTTTAAACACTAGCTGAAAACGTAATGAAAGAGACTCGTATGGGAAAACCAGCCGCTGATTAAATTCTTTACCATCGATTTAACAGGTAGTTTATAATATAATCATATATCATTTATTTATATATAATAAGTTAAGCAGTGTGGTAAAGGAACACGTGTAACTGTGTTAACATAATCATCAGTAAGACATGTTCGCATGAATCTTCTGAATTTGGATCACAATCTTCAGGTCATGACCTCTGGTCTACATGTCATTACTGACCCAAGCTTAGTGCTGAGCATAGGAACTGAGCGTAATCCTGTCCTGTTCTCTCTACAGGATTGGACGATCAGGACGTTACGGACGCAAGGGTGTGGCAATCAACTTTGTGAAGAATGATGACATTCGTATCCTCCGTGATATTGAGCAGTACTATTCCACACAGATCGACGAAATGCCAATGAATGGTAAAATTGTGCTTCTACACCCTGTGACGCTCACAAAAATGAAATGTCCCGTAACGAAATATCCAATCATTTTGTGAGCAGTGTATTTGGAGTCTAAGCAAGTTGTACCTTGCATTTGTATCGTCTTTTACGTGGTTTAATGTAGTCCTCTTTTGTTTTTTGCAGTGGCCGATCTGATCTGAGTTACTGAGAGGGCATCACCGGAGAGCATCTGGACCTTCTTCTTTTTTTTATTTACCAGTTTTTGGCTTGTTTTATGTACTGTCATTTCTGTAGATGGTTCCACCCATAATGTTGAATGAGCCATCAGTATACATTTACTGAGGTTTTGTAAATAAAGAATCTTTGATGGATTTCGTTGGTGTTCATTTTGCCCTGTTGGGGTAATGACGTTTTGAATTTGTACTGAAGGTTGAAATAGCTGGGGTGCTTCGGCCATTTTGTGCATTAGTGACTGGTCTGCGTTAGAGGATATCATATAACATCACCTCTCGTTCATCATTATGCTTCGCCCATCTGCAAATTGTTAATAAGTGAATTGCATAAATCACAAAATCTTAGAGCTTGAAAGTCTCTATCAAATCTTCATGTGGAGCTTTAATCATAAACTCTCAAACTTTAAATTAAACTGCTCGCAGACATTAGGGGATATTTCACTTTGAGGTATCCCCTGTTTTTTGTGAGCAGTATACATGGATTACATGGCTCTTGTGATGATCTAAGCAATCCTGCATTAGAAGGTAAATGTCAAATGTATTTACTGTGTGCATTGTTTCTGAAAACCACCTTGATTAGTCTTCAAATAAAAGTCGTTTGTACAGAGCATTAAGACTTGATGACATTAGGGAAAAAAAATCATATGCAGAATATAAATGTGAAATACAAACGTTATACGGCGATGTGATGTGATATTGTTAAAGTCTCTTCCATAGCTTTTGTTTCATTTAGTATTAATTCTGTTCTACAGTAGATAGTACGAGCTGGTCACATGGCATATTTCATAAGTAGCGCCTGCACAAATTAACATAATTAACTATTATTTAACCCTATACAAGTGGCTTTGGCATAGGAAACCGATAATGGATCATAATGAGCACTGAGGACATTAGGCTGCCCTGGATGCTGGTTCAAATGAAACTCTAAAATACTGTAGCTAATAACCCATAATGTTATGAAAGTACACTTTGTAAATGAAAATCTGAAAATATTTTGTACTACATCACCTTATATAACATTGAGCTGTGAATGAATGACATCTTGCCCTTCAAGATGCCCTTCAGTCATTGTTTTTAAATGCTTTTATCATACAGAATTCAGGTTTGTATTTGTTTGAGTCAGTGAAAAAGGAGCAGCATGATTTCATAACTGCTCCATTGATTCTGGTTCATTGTACTATTATTAGACCACAATGAATCTCCCTGATTTAATATTCATGAACTTTTGCCCATTCGGGATATGAGGTGGCATATGTGATTTCTCTTGGCCAGTGCTGTTGTCTAGTCACTAGAAGTGAACATTCTGATGGTGATGCATAGCCAGTTGCTCGTAGCCCTGTTTACCCAGCATTTAACAGCCACCAGACAACCCAAGTGACTTGATGTTCTCCTCATTTAAATGGCGAGTATCTTTTTTTTCCAAATAACTGCTTGTGCAGTTTTCTAATTCTGGTACTGTGTTTACATAGTTTAGTTTCAGTCAGCATTTCCCTGAACTACCAAACCCCTTTTAGCCTTAAGATCGACGAGTGAGCTGGATTTGTAAATTGTAATGTCCTGCAGGTCATAGAATTAATTTGAAGACAGTGGATTGAGTTAATCAACACTGCTGTACTACAGGTACAGTATGGCGTCTTGAAGAGACCTAGATTCACCATGACACAATATGCATCTGTTCTGGCACAAATGAGATCTTGTGAAGTGAAATGTGTAAAAGTCTTTTACGAAAATATGTGGTCCCAATAATGGATATCCATGGACATATCTGCTCAGTCAGTGAGAAAAAAGACGTACTTGTTGCCACAAAGGTTTTAGAATATCTGACAGCCCTACCTTAAAGTATCAAAAACATTTAAGGCTTATCCTGATCCTATTAACCCACTAATCCTATAACAGCTAGTGACTGGGGTTTATGTGGTGACCTAATAAAAAGCACGGTTACCTATACATTCTCCCTACAACACAACAAAATACCTTGTGTTTGAATGAAAGGATTATCAGTCCATGACAATTTATAGGCACATTTTATCCTATATTCTTTTCTGTGCTGTAAAATCGACAGGCCTATATCTATAGTAGCAATGCTGAAATAAGGGAAAGCATTTTCTATACCGTCGTGGAAGACGCAGTGGGTAAAATGCGAGTACTTTTGAAAACCTTTTCTTTGTTGGTCGTGGTTTTTGTGTCTATATATAAGTAATGTAATTTCAGTTTATGAAACGTTTCGCAAAAAAAGCAACACAAATGATTAGCAAATCCTGCCTGAGGTGACCAGAGTTTGTTAGCCTGTTTAATGAACACATGGGTACGTTTCATTCAAAAACGTTAAGTTAAAAACTAAAAGTTCGTTAGCCTACTGTGTGCATAGAAAAGTTTATTTGGACAATTAAGCAAAATAAAATCATATCAGCGCTTTCTCAAATCAAATTAAAGATCACGCGAGTATGACTGACCGGGACCGGTTGGTGTCACATGACTAGCGACAGGCTCATGATTGAATCCCGCATGCTTTAGGCGTTATTATGAGAGATATACACGGAATACCGGCCAGACTTTGGTCACTAAAGTTTATCCTCAGTAAATTTGGATTACCCGAGCTTTAGGTGCCGGTGATATTTTTAGCCTGGACTTAAAAACCGAGTCGGAGAGTGTCGGCACATTTCCACAGGTGGCGTACTGATTAGTACAGTAGTATGCGTGCTTGGATGAACTCCCGGTGTCTTTTCCTCCCTCTGCCCGTGTTTACAGCAGGGTTTTACCGGCTTTAACGAGCGCACAGAAAACTGAGAGCTTCGTTCTGACCGAACATGTCCTCTAAAGGAGTGCTGGTGCCGGTAAACATACCGTGGAGGAACAATAACTTCAGCCTGCTGACTAAAGATGCGCCTCTGTCGGATCAGGGAGAAACCATCATCGGAGTTTATCTTCTCCTGCTTGGTAATTTTAATTAACCACAATCAACAAGAACAGAATAATTTTACCTAAACATTATTTATACATGTTATTATTATTATTAAACATTGTTTACTTATGTAAATGGTTGGCAATAGTAAACTATTAATAATTTACTTGCAGTATATTCTGTAGATAACTAACCCTAGATAAATAAAAATACTTAATAAGATCCAGTGCTCTTTTGTAGGTTCTTTGCACATCAGGGGGACAAATTAAGCCGAGGCTTTAGAGGGTTAATTACACCCTGTTAGAAAATGTAAATCATAGGATGTTTTAACTTAGTAAAATAGTACAATATGAGTTGAGTCGGGTAATTATAAGGAGCAGCTTTGGAAAGTGAATATACACTGCGCACAAAATGAGGGGATGTTTCATTATGGGATATTTCGTTTTTGAAATTTTTGTGAAAAGACGTCCATGAAAAGGTTCCAACGGTCACTGGTTTACATCAAGTTAAAGTAAGTAAGTTAAACAAGTAGTAGTTGGTGTAACCATTTTATACTTTTATACCCAAATGTATACTGCTCACAAAAATTAGGGGGTATTTCATTTTTGATATGTTTGTGTGGTTTGATTAATGACCCTGACGAGAATAAGTAGAGCCAAAATTAGATATCTTTCTTGTAATATTGCAACATTGGAGCCAAAAGGCTAATGTAATGAAAACCTATGTTTTTTTGGGGGGAGAAAAAGCTGTGAAAGTGTAATTGTTATGCATCTTTGCTTTAAACAAGCAGTGCGTTTGACTGTTATTTGCAATTAGTTTGATTTGGAAACGTTCACAAAATGTGCAGTTTTAGTCTCTGCAGCTTCAGAATGATGGATGAGGTATAAAAATACAGGTATCGTTGGATTTTCAGCTGTCATGTCAAATTAAGCTTTGAACCAATGGCTTTACATCAACGTCATTTTGCGGACAGTGTTACATTTCCATCGATTGAACACTGTCTATGTACATGGGTGATTTAATATGTGTGTGTGCTTGTGTGTTGTGTTAAATCCAACAGGTTGGATGTCATGGTTTGGAAATAGCATCGTGATCTTTGTCCTGTTTAAGCAGAGGGCGACTCTGCACCCCACGGATTACCTGACGCTGAACCTGGCCGTGTCAGACGCCAGCATATCGGTGTTCGGATACTCCCGTGGGATTCTCGAGATCTTCAATGTGTTCCAGGATAATGGATACCTCATCACCTCAGTGTGGACCTGTCAGGTACAGCAGTGTGTAGCCAATTCAATGAGCTGCGGCCGTGCAAACCGTCCTGAGAGCCTCCATCCTGGAGAATAGGATAACCTAGAAAAAAGATGTGTTGGGTCAGTGCTTTTGGTTAAAGTGTCATATCTAACTATATTACTTGCTTAACTTGAGACCAGTGTAGAGCATGATGGTTTGGGGGGGGGGGGGGGATTGTTACCCTGGACTGAGAACTTGGAAGAGAAGTTACTCTTGCAGTGAGTTGGGGACGCTCCCCTGTGGACTCTCTGCTTCCCATGAGTTCGAATTCTCGCTGGAGCCCTCCTTACTGTTTGTATTTACTATCACATGGTAACCATGGAAACTACAGCAAATCAATGGCTCTTTAAAAACCCATTAACACTTCTACACTGGCATAGACTTTGTGTCTTGGTCCCTTTTTATGGAGCAGTACCTGGGGGTTTTAGCACCTTTAAAGCCTCCTAACGTCACGTCCCCCTCAAGCAACGTGAAAGTAGTTACGCGTGTTCTGTCCGAATAGATACAAAACAAAACAGCTTGGCTCAGACTTCTGTCTGTCACTCGTCTGCACATGTCCGATTCTTGCTCAGTTACAGGGACAAAATAAAATAGAAAACCTTAGGATTCGTAGCTTGAGAAGAGGTGGTACAGTGCAGTGACCGGCAGCTGTTCACGATCGGCAAACAGTGGCCATAGGGTGAAGGAAGTAGCCGAGTTTGCAGCAGTCATACCGTTCTACCAACTGTCTAAACAATGGCCGCTTACAGGAAATTCTCGTCAGAATTCAGAAATCATTCTGTAGCTTGCAGACAAAGTCCAAATAAAAATATCGATTTGCAGCAATGACAAACGAGGACTGAATCCTGTGAATCCAAAGAAAAGTTTATGTTAAGTTTAAAGAATAAACTGTAACACTCGTGTTTTAGGAACGTGATTTGGAAAGATCTGGTTTAGAATGTAGAACCTGGTGTGTCCGTGCTGGATTTAATCAGATGCTGCAATGGAAATCCTGCCATACATGCAGATAGATTTCCCAATGAAATGTCCCCTCATTTGGTGAGCAGTGTATAAGTTATTATGTAAGATATTACAGAGCTTAGCTGGCTTGCTTTTTTTAAATTTAGATGTTGTTATTTAGATGGACGTTCCTGTCTGTTGCAGGTTGACGGCTTCTTCACACTGCTCTTTGGACTTGGCAGCATCACCACTTTAAGTGCCATCAGCATCACCCGATACATCAAGGGATGCCACCCAAACAAAGGTGAGGTGAAGAATGAATTATTAGCTGTCGGTTCCCCCTTAAAGGTGTAACGACAGCGGGCACACTGTGTGAACCACTGACCTGTTTGAGCCCAGAAGAGCCTCAGAGAGTCCAGAACAGGGTCCAGTGTGTCACGTTAGGCTTGCATAGGACAGTTTTTAAAGCGTATCCATTTTCTGTTTCCAGCCCACTGTATAACAAACAGCTCAGTGTGTGCGAGTATCATCATGATATGGATATCAGCTGGGTTCTGGTCTTCAGCTCCACTGCTGGGTTGGGGAAGTTACACAGGTTAGTATTTTATATTAAACGTCTGGTTATAGTGTGACACTTAATGCTCAAGCAAAGTGTCAGTGTTTTTAGGTGTTCTGTTCCCTCGTAACAATAACAAGGCACTCGGGTGGAACAGCAGGAACTCGCTAGTTTAGCACCACTCAGACCTGGGTTCAAGCCCCAGGTGGGATAAGACCCTGAGCAGTGACGGTCAGGTCATGGTCACGATGGACTGGCACCATGGTTAAGGAATCCATCGTTCCAAGCCCTCTGGTTCAGTTTCAAAGCCCAGCATACAACCAAGATGAAGCCAAAAGATAACCTGAAATAAATGTACTGCTCACATAAATTACTAATGAAACATCCCCTAGTTTTTGTGAGCGGTTTGATAAGCATCTAAGATGTTGTCTCACAATCATGGTGGCTGAGGGACGAGTGAATGGACTTGGACCTTTTGCCAATGAACTTTTTTTTTTTTTTTTTTCCTATCAATATAATTCATCACAGCAGAAATGCGCCGTTTGTTTATTTGAACTTTACACTCCTGAACACGGCAGAAGGCAGTGGGATGGAAATGGGTCAGAGGTTAAGGTCTTATCTGGTATCCGGTAACAGAGACGTGCATCCGTATGATTAAATGATGTCATTTAAATTAAGCAGCGAGTCTCATCGTTTGGCAGTTCCAAAAAGCTAGTGAACTGGCTTGTAAAAACGTCATTTTTATAAACCCCCAGTCATGACTGGCTTTGTTCTCCTACAGATCGGGGCTACGGTACCTGCGAGATTGACTGGGCCAAAGCCAATTATTCCAACGTCCACAAATCCTACATCGTCACCATCCTGATCCTGTGTTTCTTCGTTCCCGTGCTGATCATGCTCTTCTCCTACGTGTCCATCATTAACACGGTGAAGAGGGGCAACGCCATGTCTGCAGAGGGAGACCTGACCCAAAGACAGAGGAAGATCGAGCGGGACGTCACCATAGTGAGTTCCGTTTCGTTCATCTGCGCCTGTCCGTACCTTTCCCTCTCAGGGGGCTAAAGTAGGCGTGGCCTCTGTGTATCAGGGTTATTATCAAACAGAGTCCAGCCAGATTTATTACCATAGCACTTTTATACAATGCAGACTGATCTCAGAGCAGCTCTAAGCTCTCTAAGCCCGCAAATCTAAGGCAACAGTTGCAAGGAAGAGACCGTGGGAGGACCACGATTCCAAAACTGATCCAACCTTGTGTTATTGTAGGTGCCAAGCGTAGTAGGCTTAGGTTTAGGTTTTTCCTAAATGTGCAATTGGCTTCTCAAGTCTGCCACCTGCTGGTGAAGTGGCACTACTAGGGCTGCCCTACGACCCTCCTTCCTTGGCTGAATGGTTCTGCACATGAGTGGGGGTTCGAGAGTAGGACAGAACTCTGGGGAAAATGGCAGACTTTCCCCGAGATTCCCGCCCTGATGCACTTTATACTTCTTCTCAGGTGTCCATTGTAGTTTGCACGGCCTTCATCCTGGCCTGGTCTCCGTACGCCGTGGTGTCCATGTGGTCGGCGTGCGGCTTCCACGTCCCCAGCCTGACCAGTATCTTCACACGCCTCTTCGCCAAGTCAGCCAGCTTCTATAACCCGCTCATCTACTTCGGCCTCAGCTCCAAATTCCGCAGAGACGTCGCCGTGCTGCTGCCCTGCCCCCGCCACAGCCGGGGCGCCGTCAAGCTCAAGCGCTTCAAACCCATGAAGGCTAAAGGAGACGAGCAGCACAGGGCTGACGGGGAGCATGAACACAGTCCCGCCCACCTAAAGCCAGAGCTGATGGTCCAACCTGGAGGGCAGCGTATGCCCAGCCCCGACTCCGGGGTCGGGAGCCACCCCCGCACCCCTCCTTTGATTAACAAGGAGGTGTTCCACATCCAGCTGCCCCAAAGGCCCGAGTCACCCCAGTATGAGTGTGACAGACTGTAGAGGTGTGCTTTAAGTAAGATTTAGCTGTCTGTTTATCCTGAAAAAAAAAACAAAAAACAAGCAGAAAGTAAAACAATACAAACAAACTGCTCACAAAAATCAGGGGAAACTTATACCCCCCTCGTTTTTGTGAGCAGTGTTTATTACATGGAGGCTTAATTGGTCAATTTTGGTGTTAACATGGTAAATTTTTAAAAAAAATTCATTTAAGCTAGACATTTATTTTCATTTAAGGTAGACATAATGGACGGATTTCGAGTTTTTGATGATGCAGTCTGACGTCATTGCATTTTCTTGACACCAGAGGGAGACTCACAATTTCTTTTAATTGCAGCTAAAGATTCTTCTTATTGACAGTTCTGTGGAAGAAAAGTATTTGAATTGTTACTCTTCAGAAATAAAAAGGAATGTTTTTAAAAAAAAAAAAAAAAATCGAATTTAAGTCGATAATCAGGAAAAGTATCGTGAATCGAAGCGGATGGTGGGCAGAGGGTGTCCTTACACCCCTACCTACCCCTCTTATACCAGCAGCTAGTGGACAGGTACAGAAAGAGTGAATCCACACAGAGGAGCTGGGACATGGGGAATGTCTCTCTGACCTTAGCCCTCTTAGACACAACCATCGGTCTGTATGGCCACCCCTGGCTGGGCTTTAATTAACGGTGTGACGCGTTTACTCACCAAAAAGAGTGCTTGGATTTCAAAATCCAAATCAGAAATCAAATGACATTTTTAAACTTTCGATAAAACCTGTTACTCTGCATGAGCTCCAAATTACCTTCAGTTCAGATTATGTGATTATTTATTATTGTTAGTTTTATCACTTGCAACCCCCAACCCAAAACCCTGATACTGGTAATTATAGATTTTCCATCGGACACTGTTCTCTCTAAATAACATCTGCCATTTAGAAACCAGTCAGTCCATCTCGAATGAAAACTCACACACAGACCGACCCATCTAAATGCTTCAGAGCTGGACGTGACCTCTCTGTACCTTCCATTAGCAGCATCACCCTGGTTCAGTCTTTCAGGCATGATGGGCCGCCCCATTCAAGAGAAACTATTTCAGGGAGTAATTTGACAAAAGTTAAAACATTAAAAAAAAAAAAAAAAAAAAGGAACTATAGTTTATATATTTCAGCTCTGGGGACAGGCGAGGCTTTAAAAATCAGTGTGTGTGTGTGTGTGTATCGTGTTAAAACACAAACAGGCCTCCTCAATCCTTCCACCAAAAAAGATCGTACAGCAGAAAGCAGTCCAGCGTCTCTGGAAAAGGCTGAATAAATGGTTACGCTAGAAGAACGACGACGGCTCGGAAATGTACACCAACGAGAAATACAACGTTCTCTTTTATTATTGTATTATATTGATAAATGTCTTCCATCTGAAAAAAAAAGAGAAGAAAATACAACAAAATGAAAAGGAATTAACTATCATCTGTACAAGAAATTTCACATATGATTTTCATTTGTATAATCTCTCTATACAACAGACTGTTTCTTTACACCCGTTAAATTCAGCCCGGATCGAATTCACAACCCTGTTTACCCTTCTAACGTCTTAATGTAGTGACGGCCTGCAAACCGAGCGCTATTCCTGGTCGCCGCGTGGTGTGTACTACCGAAAAACAAACCTTTAACATTTAATCGCAAAGCTGAACACTCGAGTCGTTACCGAGGCTAACCTGCTCTGTCCTGAATCCAGAAACGACCCTGTTTGAGTCCTACGAAAAGCAACCCAGGATCCAGTGTGGGGGGCACTCCAAATTCTCAAAATTCTCCTTGGATCATGTGTGGGCAGTTTAAGAAAAAAAGGACCGAAATATAAATAGTTTGGTTTGTAAATGAAGATCGAGGTTTTTAAAAACCGTTACGCAATCAAGAACAAAATAATCAGTACACACCACTCACTCACTCGCACTCTTTCCTTTTGTTTTGTAGTGCTTGGATATTAATATACAGGCATAGAATTTGTGATTTTTTTTTTTTTTTTACATCAACCATCAGCCAAAAGAACATGAACAGCCACCCTTCCTCAATTCAAGTAATCACAGACCAAAATAAAAACATAACAGCCCATCACCCTGCGTTCCGGCCGGGTTCTGTTTCGTTTACATGCTCCGTCACCCACCGACTGTACAGTTAGGTATTGTAAATAAAATACTAGACTTTGTTCCAAGCAATCCTATATAAAATATAGCTCCAAATCATACAGAACAGGTAATAAGCAAGCACCCCATCAGGTAGATCAGATCATCAAAGCAGGAGTGAAGCTGTGTGAGTGCAAATCTGGGAACCGGGGAGAAACGAGTTTGTTCTCTGGCATCCATCAGAGCCTGAACTCCAGAGCATTCCAAGCCTTCAGCATGAGTCTGTTTACATGTGTTACAATCCAATCACTTTATATATATATATATATTTATAGACACCCCCAATTACATCCAAATGATGTGCATTAGTAAAAATCTCACCATTCCATTATAACAATGTCACTATCCTAGAAGGATTTGGGAGTGACTGCGCACACAAGGTTGCTTATCTTGGCTGTATGAAAGCCAGCTAAGTGCTCCAAAATTTAAAAAGTATTTCTTTAGGGGCAGAAAGTGACAGAAGCCCAACGAAACGTCAATGATCCACAAGTTACAAATGTTCAGCACGGCCAATTCTGCCACTGTTTGTCCACAAAGACTTCATACTTATAGTTTGAGTGGATTTTAATCGATTATATTATATTATATATATATATTTCCCACGGACAAAGGGAAACGGAAGCAGCACTGTTAAAAGAAGACAACTGGCCCACTACCGGCTGGGCCAAGATCGACCGCATTTTCTAACATCAATTGCACATCGATTATTGTGGTCAAAGTCAGTGATCAGATTCTCCTGGACATGTAAACACACTCACACTGCATCGTTCCTCGTTAAGACAAAATTCTTAAACAACGATCACCCATTTGGCTTCAATAAAAGCGAGAACATAAATAACAGGACGAAATTGTCTCTGAAGGACAGAAAAGAACGCAGTAAAATCCCTTCCAATCATGTAAAAGTGAGCCGAATCGCTGCAGTTCCACTGCAACTTGTCCAAAGGTCTCTTATTTGCTGCCAAAAAAAAAGCTCAGTTGTTTGATCATCCACACAGTGAATCTAAAACCTAGGCTATTTAATCACATTTCCACCACGTCTCTAAATTTGTTTCGACTTTACAACATCGGTATTACACAATAATGATGGTGCCGTACAGAGCACACGTACAATCCCCCCCAGAATAAACTGGAACAATAATAATAATAATAATAATAATAATAATAATAATAATATACTGATGCCATTGCACAAAATGTACAATTCTATAGGATCAGCCCTCATCATGAAAGAGAAAACGTTTAGAACAGAATAAAACGAGCTTAGAGATCACGACCTAAAGCTTCCAATAAATACTGTATAGAAATCTACGCGACAGATCGATTTGGGGGCTCACTAGCCGAATAAAGGTGCTTAAGAAACGAGAGGATAAACACAACACAATAAAATCCATTTGTATTTCAATGTAAAGCCACCGAGCAATTTGGTAATGGTTCCACCATTAAATAACTTACTCACTATGTACAAAGTCCTGGTTGAACTCAACTGTGGAGAATGTCTATTTATGCTGATGTAGTAAAAATATATAAATATAAAACTCTATTCCAGAGAACCCATGTTAAATAAGTGTTCAGTAAAGAGCACTGTGTGAAAGGGAGGGGTGGGGGGGAGAAGAGAAAAAGTAAAGTAAAGACTGAGAAAACTTCAAGACAAGCAGCAGGTCTGAATTGAGTTTGAATAAATGAATCATTCTGGATTGTCCAGTACTGAGGAGAAGTGACAAAGCCTTCTCACTGGATATTAAAAGCAAACTGCACCCGGGTATTGGGATTCGGGGTTAGGTTTTGATAACAACTGAGTGGCCTGATCAAAGATCCTTAGGAAAATCTCTCTTTACTTGTAAGCTACTTGGTATTTTGGTATTTAATCATCATTTTTCTGGCTCCTTATTGGCACTGGTTAAGAATCTATTAGTAACAGCCTCTAGCCGTCCATAGGTCTCCAACATTAGCCCCGTAACAAGCGTTCGGTCTCCACTGAAGCACACAATAGGGCGTTACCGGTGTTAGAAAGAAGGGGGGGGGGGACTTTCAAAATGAATTTTTAAATGCATTATTTAAAAATTAAAACAATAAAAAAAAAAAGACAACCTCCACCCCTGCTGTCCTGTAGAGTGTCTGAGGGGAAAACCCTAGCAAATTTAATGACTAAAAGAGCTGCTTTTAAAATTCCTTTTTGAGTGAGAAGGGCATCACAAGGATTTCAGCCACCCCTGGGATTGAACCCCGTACTGGGCTGACAATGTGAGGGCCAAGTTTTACTTCAATTCCTAGATAGGCCCTGGACCCCAGTGTGATCCTGACCAGGATATGCTAATGTGCTCGCCACCAGTTACCAGGGTACGAAACCCTTGCTATTTTGGAGGGAGGGGGGAGGGGCGCTATGGGTGTCAATTCCTGGCACCATACAGGTACGTGCCATTTAACGACTACTGTCTGATCGACTGAGGTCTTCAGAATTAGAACAGGAAAGAAGAACCTCTCTCTTCCACATCCAATACAAGCAAACTCTTACGACACCTGATGACATCGGTGAGAAATGACGTAAGCGTTAAAAGACAAATTACAATGACTGTATTTTACAGTGCTGTAATAAATAGGGTCTTTAATTAATAGCAGCGTTTAACATAAAACATTATGAGCAAAGAGTAATTATATGGTAATGTCTGATCAACGACCATTGTACTTAACGAGCTGTTTCGCGGAACGTCCCGCGGTCGTTAAACGGCACGCACTTGTAGCATCGACCCCTGCTGGTCCACACCCCGTCTCCTTGAACTTAAAAAAAAAAAAAAAAAAAAAAAAGAACTTGACGTTTGTTTAAAATGCGTATGAATGTCTTAACGACAGTGGTCAAATCCTACCTGGATCACCCTCCCCTGTTGGGCCCTTAACCTCGAAATAAGTTCTTGGTTTAATTAGAAGTCGGTTTGGATAAGAGAATCGGCTAGACGCTGTAAACGTAGACATCCAGGAAAACTTGGATTTTGCGAGGATGACTAACTTGGTTTAAAACGCCAAATGAGCGTGTGAGGGCAGGGCGATCGATCCAAACCCTCAGCCCGTAACCATGAGGTGCATATCATTTTTTTATAATAGCGTTTCAGCTTCTAACGGGACGAATTCATCCTAAAACACCCTAAAACTGCTAACGCAGACTGCATTAGGAAGCAAAGGCACAACACTGCTCACTTTAAAATGAGAGAGTAACACAATCCGGGCCAGGAGGCTGAAATTTGCAAGCTTGACGCTCTCTCAGTTCAAGAAGCAGAAGGAATAAGGAGGCGGACAGAACGTGGGAAGCACCTTACTTCCTGTGAGGCCGATACATTGGGTGCGGGCATCCCCTTGTGGTGGACTAGTGACGTTACAGGTTTGTCCACTCTCTCTCTCACACACACACACACACACACACACACACACACACACACACACACACACACACACACACACACAC
>JAUZST010007416.1:0-14199 GCA_034779995.1 Parotocinclus haroldoi | reverse complement strand
ACACACAGACAGACACACACAGACAGACACACACAGACAGACACACACAGACAGACACACACAGACAGACACAGACACGCACAGAGGCAGGCAGGCAGGCAGGCAGGCAGGCAGACACACAGGCAGGCAGGCAGGCAGACACACACAGGCAGGCAGGCAGGCAGACACACACAGGCAGGCAGGCAGGCAGACACACACAGGCAGGCAGGCAGGCAGGCACACAGGCAGGCAGGCACACACACAGGCAGGCAGACACACACAGGCAGGCAGACACACACAGGCAGGCAGACACACACAGGCAGGCAGACACACACAGGCAGGCAGGCACACACAGGCAGGCAGGCACACACAGGCAGGCAGGCACACACAGGCAGGCAGGCACACACAGGCAGGCACAAAATAAGTAATTATACTATTACTTTAAAATACTTTTAGCTATTTACTAAAGTAACATCTGGGCCACCCATGGAGGTCAGGTCCCATTTTGAGTCTTGGTCCTCCCAAGGTTTCTTCATTCCAAGGTCAAAGAGTAAACTTCGAGGGGACAGAGCCTTTTCAATCGCTGCTCCCAATTTATGGAACAACCTACCTACATGTTAAACAGGCTTCTTCATGTTTTAATTTGAAAACTACTCTAAAACCCCATTTTTATTCCTTGGCTTTCGACCCAGCACGGGACTCTGCTCTGACATGATTCATTTTAATTTGATTTCCAATTTCCTCTTTTATTGTTTCTAATGTTTTTATTTCTAATTTCGTTGTATTGTTTTTAATGACCGTTTCTTGTTTGTTGTTATCATCCACGTACAGCACTTTGTTTCAGCTGACGTTGTGTTAAAGGGCTGTTTTTGTGTTTCTGTGCATTGTTTCACTAACCTGGCTTGTGATTAGCTAGCTAGCCAAGAATCCAAAGAAATAAGGCTGCTAACCAGCTAGTGACTGTAAGAACACACTCAAGGTTTCACAGGAAGCGCTGGGGGTTGGTGTGTGTTGCCTGATTTCCTCCAAACACAGCGTTGTGTGTTTGTACCAAAAACTGATTGACGTCTCACATTTCCACAGAAACAATGGACATTCTGGTGGACTTGCGCACACTTGGGTTGTGCAGCAATATTTGTACGTTTCTCCGTTTCCCTGCCATTAATGGCTTGTTTCTTCAGGGTCTTTTTAAACACTGCTGAGTAACGTGCTGCTTTACCGCTAGAGCACTGCTCTCCCTGGGTGATCACCCCGCCTTTAGACTTTTTCCGGGTTAGTGCTTTGCTACGTTACTTCTGAGCTCCTCGATAACGTTTGAATCAGAATCAAACAGACATTTGAGAAGAGCAAACAGAGACTATTTTTTTAGGCAAAGCAGGGCACCTTGACTGGCATTTTTTACACTTTACCAAAGAAAGGTTGACATTTAGGCTGCGGCAAAGAACGCACATGACGACCAGACAGGAAACAACGATGCACACAAAACCTCTGAATACACGTGGCCTTAACCATTTCAGACAATGGTTTTAAATAGCAGAGAATGTGATTGAGGAAATGCAGGACGCTGGAGAGGAATCAGCGTTGTGACAAACGGTAACGCCGTAGATTGTGGATGTCCAGAATAGAATCCAGAAATCTGGACACCAAAGTGTACAAGTGTAAATGTGACTGGACCAGAATCAACCGGTTAGTCATTTCAGCAATCATGGCTAGTTTTATTTATAAATATAAATTTATATATAAATATAATTATATATAATAGAATTATATATACACACACATATACACAGAGACACACACAGAGACACACACAGAGACACACACACACAGACACACACACACAGACACACACACACACAGACACACACACAGACACACACAGACAGACACACACAGACAGACACACACAGACAGACACACACACACACACAGACACACAGACACACAGACACACAGACACACAGACACACAGACACACAGACACACACACACACACACACACACAAATGCTTATACTCGACCGACTGAACGACATTAACTATAAAGCATGTTTTATTAAACAGTATATTACAAACTCTGTATTATAAAACTAAGTCGCACAACCTAATTGAAGTATAAACTGTGTGACTACATGGATGAGAATGAAAGTACATAGACTGAGGAATGTCACAGTTATACCAATCACTTAATGCAATAATGATGATTCTACAGGAATTGGGATTGACAACTGTACAGTGCCTATATAATCATCATACCCATTTAAAAAAATCACAACATGGCTTTCATGGCTTCAAAAATGAGGGTAAACAGCCATATTGCAAAGAAAGCATTTGCTTTAATAAAGCCCATTTAAATGGATTTTAACAGGTTTGCACAATTATATTAGAAAAATGACTTGCAGAATCATTTAAATGTGATTATTCTTTCCACTGAGTGCGTTTTGTTGTCAAACTATATGTTTAAGGTTTTTATATCATGGTGGAAGTTGAACCACCAGTCCATCTTCAGCTGTGTTTCATATGGAGGAAAAATAAATAAATAAATAATTAAAAGTGTCCAAAAATTACTCAATAAAAGTAAAAAAAAAAAAAAAAAATGTTGACTAAAACTGTAAAGAATAATCATTATGAATGACTAAATAAATACGTACATAAAAATATTAATAGATCAAACTTAAACTTCGTTATTTATTTCCATAACTATTTATTTTCATATTTATTTATTTCATGAAGCCTCATGAAGCCGTGAAGCTTTCCATAAAAATTGGTTTGAATTTGGTTTCATTTCTTGAGGCTCCTTTTGCACACAAATCCCCCTGCTGGTCAAAACTATTGTTGTCATGTCAAATGTTTGTGACGGCCTCTGGGCTGCCTTGCACGTGCCCACAAGGCAACAATAACTATTAAGAGTTGGAACACAAACATCTTAATATGGTTGTGTGTATAATAGGAATATAGGGTTATTAGGTGCTTTCTTGATCCTCTAAAGCGTCGGTGCAGTACCATCATTAGCTAAAAGTTTGTTTCGGTTTGCAGCTTCTTCCAACACAGAGGTTAACCCACTTGTATTAAGAAACTGAGGACATAGTTCATAGTATTTCCCTAATAAATTCAGATAATGGCCGAACACGAACACCCTGCTTACATAAAAAAATAAATACAGAAATAAATGAATGCAGAAATAAATAGTTATATAAATAAAGAAAGAATTTTTTTTTATAACAGACACATTTAGGAAAACGTTTCATTAATGTACGGTTTTTATATTATAATATATTTATTTTTATGTACATTTATTTATTTAGTCATTTAAAATTATTTTTCTTCACAGTTTTAAACAACACATTACTTTTATTGAGTCACTGACTTGCACTTTTATTTATTAATGTTTTGGCAGGCTTGGTCCTCCATAGTTTCAGGAGGCCACAGATTTCAAGAAATGTACCTGAGCATCCTTATTATAGTTACTCTAAAACAGCTGATCACTTATCCAGAGCAGACCTCTAATCATTAATTACATTTTAATTAGTAAACACATTTTATTTCTCAGTTTTATATAATTTAATAATGGATCAAAATGGTGAGGGCTATAATGTAAATACAGCTTCAAAAGTGTTAGGTTTAATGTAAATGAACTTTCAGGGTGTAATGTGACACGCACACAAAAAAGATGTTGACAGGGTATGAATATTTTCTATATATGCACTGTACGCAAAACTCTGCCTCAGGCTTAAAAGTCCAGCTCACATTAGAGGGTTACCTGGGATTTCACTCTCTGCAGTCCAATAGAGCACTGTGTGAGGAACACAAACAGCACAAACACAATTGGGCTTCATAGCCAAGTACGTTCATACACACTTTACCTTCTTTGCCTCAATCATCTTAATAACTTAGTGGAATAAACTTTTAAATCATTTTATATGCAAAAAGACTTCATACTAACTCTGCACTGAATGGCTGTATGTTTCCCTATACAGGGGACTTCTGTAAATTGACATTTCATATTGTTATTTTAAAAATTAAAAAAAAATGTGCAGTTCAACTAATTATGAGATAAAATACCCTTACACTGCATTACCTTAACAAGAGATCAAATAATGTTTCACCTTTAGGTATCGTCGGGACAAAACGCTTCTTCCACCAGGGTCTGTTCCTGTCAGATTTCTCATCATCACTGTCTTTCCTGTCTTCAGTCTGGAGAAACAATTTGCCAGATAAGTAGTACTTTACAGACAACAAAACATTCAGAGTTCAATTCAGCTTAGCCTGGAATACTGCTTTTCTGAATTTCTTAAAAAGTGAGCCCATAGCAAAAGTAGCAGAACTCCAGTTTGAGGTTAAATATAAACACATCCTAAGTGAAAGTTACACAGCATTCCTATAAAACTAATTATGAAGCAAATTTATGCACATTTTCAAGCAATTGGCAATATTACATTATAAAAGGGTTTTCTTGTTTTTTTTATATGAAATACAGAAGAAAATGAAGCTAAAAAATCAATCATGCTCTACATTTGTATAACTTACCAGCATTTTGTCCAAAATTTGAACACATGCATTAAAGTATTCAAGATTTTTTTTTTACTATTTGTCACCAAGTGTCTCAAAACTTCCACAGTTCTATAAGTTCTGTCTGTCACTCCAAGGGGTGATAACTAACACCTAAAACTTTTTATGCAGGTATTCAAACTAGATATAAATTGAGCTGGTGTGTTGGGAGTGTGTGTAAACATATTGTACAATACAAAGCATTTTAAATTCCAGAATGGACCCGTCCACTAGCAACCTTGTGACAACTGCATGCCATACATACCTCTACTTTTAGTGAATCCTTGCTTGGGGAGGCAGTGAGTCCAGTAGGGAAGGTGCTAGCTTGGTCCCTCTCATCCACCATAGTCCTTCGGTTTATGCCTGGATCACTGTTGGGTCTGCGCCCTCCACACACTATGTCTGTACTGCGACTCCTAACCAGGCGATCTGGGTATGAGTGCCGCTGTTTTGTGTGCTCCAAATCTGCCTGGACCAGACAATGGGGGGTAAAGAGGGCTGCCCTCGGCTCTGAAGGACCTGTGGCACTTGGCTCTGGGATTGGGGGCTCTGGGGGCGGGTGTGGAGGTCTGGTGTAATGTACCTTGGGCCGAACTATGGTGCCAGGGGACAAGCCTACAAAGAACAAATTACAGTGATTTAAATGCCAATATCAATACAAATAACAGTAGCAAAATATATACAAGAAAGAAAAACACAGTGGTAAAAGTTACCAAGTTTTACTCAGTTATGAAAATTGCAGTTGTCTAAAACTGGGAAGTACAAGTAGACAGGCAGCCAAACACGGACCTATACATGTTAATTGGTTATACATTAAACAAGTAAAATAAATGTACAGCGAGAGATTATTTGCAGGTTGTATCCTTGGCATACTCCCCTTAAAAGTTACACTTGAAATTTAAGGCTTAAGTTAAAGATCCTTGTTGTTTTTCGTATATATACACACCAACATTAATAATTCATATCTTATCACATACAGATAAGTCATAACGCTAAAACCAACAGCATGGTTCTCTGAACAATGTTCTTCTGGGAAACTGCCAAAAATGATGACATGTACCAACGACATAAACAATGCAGAAGAACCTGCATGCCACTTCATAACAACAATATTCCTCCTAACGGCTAAAAAAAATAGCCTGCAAATTCACAACATATCCATCTGAATAAACATCAGTGGAAGTCCTATCTTCTAGGGCTACTAAGCCCTGCTGCTGTCTTGGTGCCAGATACCACATGACATCTTCAGAGGTCTTGTCGAGTGTGTTAGAGCCTTGGTGGCATGAAAAAAAAAGATCTACACAACATTCCGCAGGTGGTTTTAATGTTGGTGTACCCCGATTAATCAAAATATTAGCCAAATGCATTTTCCACCAGTGTAATCTTGGCTTCCTTGTATATATATATATATATTCAACTTCATTGAGATTGTTCAGCACAACTACAGTAGATGCAAACATAACGATTAAAAACACAGGGTTAATACATATAAAGGAAAGAATATATGAGAACATATTGTATCTATAGATGGATTTCTATAAATCAATGGTGCACCAAGCAGGCTTCACAACCCTCAATAGGGTATTTCTGTCAGACGCAGTGGAGTTGACGTTTCACACGGTCATACAGTCGGTCAGTACACCCTCTATGGGGCAGTGACAAAGGTTTGTGATGTCAAGAGGAGCTAGGTTGTCATTCTCAAGTCTCCTGACTGATGGATGGAGATGTGTGTGTAGATTACTGGTGTAGAGCACCATGCTGCTAGATGCAAGATCACCTCGCTGTATGCAGATTCATCATCATCATCATCATCATCATCATCACAGGTGTAGTGTCATCTGGAAACTTGATGATGATGTTGGACTTGTGTAGTGGCAAGCAATCATGTGTAAACAGGGAGAAGAGCAGTGGACTCAACACATAGCTTTGTGGAACACGAGTGCTCAGAGTGATGCTAGATCACAAGCGGCTACCCAACCTCACAGTCTGTTCGAAGGAAATCCAAGAAAAAGGTGCAACAGGGGTCAATTCCCAGGTCAATGAGTTTGGTTACCAGCCTGGTGGGGATGACCGTTTGTAAAGTGGAGCTGATCGATGAACAACATCCAGATGTAGTCCAGGTGGGTGAGGGCGCAATAAAGAGCAGTTGAACAGATTTCCTCATGTTGGATGGGTGGTGGTGGAGTCGGTGGTAATGATCTGTAGTCTGAGGGTCCATATTTCTCATACATACTTTTATTGTTTGTTTTGAAAGTTACAAACCTGTAAAAAGATCTCATCTTGTTTATTATATAAATGTTTAAAAAAAAAAAAAAACATGATAATAATAGATCATGCAGGTTAACAGTTTAACAGGTTACACTTCTAGGTATCAAGTTTAATGACACTGACCAACTAAGATATATATATATATATAGATAGATAGATAGATAGATAGATAGATACACATAGATAGTTAGATGACCAAAAAAAAAACCACACAATAATTTAAGGAAGACTGGTGTAATCACTAAGTTCTCAGCCCAAGGTTCAAGGTTTAGACAGTAACGCCGTTACCTTCTCCAGTGGAGAGAGGATCAAACATGGACAAGAGAGAGACAGCTTGGGCAGGTATGCAGGGCAGCGCTCCTACAGACAAGAAGGAATAACACAGGTCTACATTAATTTTACTGACTACAAGATAACATGTGATTATCATGTAATTTAGTTTGCTAAATCCAAAAATCAAATCAGTTTCCTCCAATCACTTTTCCAAACAAAATTCTCATCAAAATTTCTCTTCTCTTATATTAATAACATAACATTATTATTTAGATATGCTGAATACGCAAAAATAAATGCTAAATATGCAGTTGGTATAACTAATAAAAAGACTGCTTATTAAACAGTTTAAGACTGAGTCAGTATTTTATGGCTACATAAGCAGCATGGAAACGTGGACTGCAATATTCAGTAGTTCAAGAGGATTTGACTAAATCTGTTTTTGTTGAATTTGTTATCCAACACTAACTAACTAACGAACTAACTAACGAACTAACTAACGAACTAACTAACGAACTAACTAACGAACTAACTAACGAACTAACGAACTAACTAAATAACTGTCAGTCTGTCTATCTATAAATATATGTTGCGTTGTGTTCAAACTTGGTCAGGACAGTCCTTAGCAACTTTAGGGCCAAAACCTATAACGACCACGTATTGCTTTTCAAAAAACTGGGAGCAAACAAGTGGCAATTTTAATTTCCTTGATAGCCACGTGAACTCCTTGAACTACTATTAGTGAAGAACAAGAAATATTCTTCCACCAAGACATCTTTTCAAATTTTTATAAGTACATTTCATTCAAGTAAAATTAGCAAAAAATATCAGACCAGTGTGATTAACTCAGAAGATGAATAAAATGGTTCATTATAACATTATACGGTGCTCTATCACAATCTTTGTTCATTCAAATTGTTAAAAGAGTGATAGCTAAATATGAATGTAAAATATTGCATGTACATAGCCAAGGTAAATTCTTACATAATTACATAAACAATTTCGAATTAAGAAAGATTATTAAATTCAATTATTAAATTACCCTTTATTGAAACATTTTTTTCAGGTTTTTTTTTCATTAGTTAGTAACAGAAAAGGAAATTATATAGTAATCAGCTGGTAGTTCCGTGGTGTATGATGCACATATATGGCTACAACAATGTTTTATCTATACCGGAAATGACAAAATGTTATATGGACAAATTGAATTTATATAAAAGAACTGAATACAAGTCAAAAATTTAAATTATTGTTGTGCTAAACGGCATATCATTATGATCTCCAATGGAATAATAAAAGGTATCCTTATTACAGATATTACTAAACGATAATTTGTTTGGTCCTCTGGCAGAAAACAATAGTATCAATACGGTCCCCATTTCCAGGCAACACTGTAGATCTAACTGGTATTGTATCAATAAGTGCCAAATTATTATAGTCACACTCTTGTACAACATGTATTTATTTAATAACCTCTCATTTTTATGAGTATGTTCTCATTAAAACCAATGTCCCTGTTTGATGTAGTTATACCTTGTGTAGATTCTTCTCCATCTGGACTGGTAACAGAGTCCTTGCCTCCGAAATCAGAGCTACATTCTGAGCGTAGGTCTTCAATCTTATTGGGAATGTCTTCAGATGTTGCACTAATACCTATAAAAAGACAAAACATTCATATTTCTTGCTGTCATAAATGGCAACATGTACACTGTTATACAGGGTCAGTCAAGGGTCACAGTCACCCTTTTATTTCAGACACAATAAGGGAAAATGAAACATCTGAATACCCCAGCAAGTAATGTCCAGAAAGTTTTCAGCATGCTGTAAGCCTTCATTTTGGATCAAGTGCAATTTTTTCCCCCAATAGGAGGGTATCCATGTAGCATAGTAAAGAAGGTCAGCATTGTCTCAGACATCGATAGCAGCATCTCTCGTGGTTCAGAAGTTATCAACACAGAAAGTTTAAAACTTTTGTTGTTCGTCACAAGTAACTGAAGATGGATTTGACGATTCTGGTTTCCAGGGAACAAAGCTGCTGTATTATAGCTGCAGATTATGAAAGACACACCAATTTTACATGGCACCGATGCATCACTTGTAGCCACATTTTGAGAAACCGGGACGTTTTGTCCAAGGACCGCTACCAACGAAGAAACCTCAATAATGCAACCATTGTGAAAAGTCCACGATGCAGCACACGGCGCTTCCTGTGTCTTTTGACTCACCCTGTACATAAAACCCTATTTATACCAAACTCCTGTAAATTAAGGCATATACTGTATGAGCACAAGCACTCCAGAAAGTACCAGAGCATTTAGCCACAATCTTACCCATCTCACTCACTCACTTTCAAACTCACAGTACCAAACATGCATTGCAGAAACATGCCAAAAGTAGCAGAGGAATACTCACCAATTTTGTTAGAGGTATGGAACAATTTGCAGAATATTAGAAGATTAAGTTTACTGTATAATACACTTAACAGTGAAGCTGGGAATTGATTCTGCTTATAGATTCCACTTCTTATTCTCATTCCAAAATGGTGAAAAATATGTAAATACGTCACTATCAGACTATCTTTATATTTTGCTAAGTCATCATTTTTATGTTGAGCTTTTTTCCTGCCCATTTAAGCTGGTGGTTAAATGTACAAAAGCAGTGACCTAAGATGAAACTTCTTTCAATCACTGGTCATAAGTCATCTCTACTGCTGAAACTATGAATGTGGTCCAAAAGGAATAACCAGGTTTAGGTTTAATTGAACGGTAAAAAGTTTAACGTAAAAATTATTACACTCCCTTTGTATCATGGGTGGATCTACTGGGGTGGTACAGGGTGGCAAATACCTCCCCAAAAGAAAACCTTGCCACCTTTGCTGCCACCCTAGTTGGCAGCAACAAATTAAAAGAACATTTACGACCAATTTGACATTTAAGAGCAGAGCATGAATCTCCAATGTTTGGCAGCAGTGAATGCAGCATGAGGACACCAGTGCAGCAAGAGAGCGATTTGTTTGGAAAACAAATCAAGGCGTCCTTGAGTGTTTGGTAAGGTGCCTATAAATAGCATGCATTATCATTATAATTAAAACAGTGTTGCAAGGAAGGAGTCAGGAGTAGAGGAAACTGAAAAGAAGATGCGGGAGGAACAAGGTAAAAACGGATTATCGGTTTATGAAGAAGTGAAATTATAGTGAAAGCACAGTGCTAGTATAGATGCGATGCTAAATTTGAGATGAGTAAAATCAGGTTGAAGAACATCATTTCGCTAATAATAGCAAACTAAAACAAAATAACATAAAATAACCCAAAAAAGAATTACATTCATTGAGATGACCAGCCTTTTTCAGTAATGGAAGAATAGTTGTGCCTGCAAGTATTTTAAGTAATTTTACATTTACTTTGATTTTTATTTCATTGCAGACAGTAGGAAACTGACATAGTTCATGTTTTGTCTGGTCAACTTAATTTAAATTGTTAATAAACATAAACTGCATTTCATTCCTACAACACGTTTAAACAAATAAGACAAGGGCAATGTAGAGCTAGTAATGAAACTTAGGTTGGTGGTGCAAGGTTTTACAGGAACTATTCATCTAGTCTGTTATATTAGAGGGAGTGTTTATTACTCAAATGATGTTGAACATTTTACATATATATATCATTTTGTTATTGTTTCATGTATAATGTATCACTGTAATATGCTGTGTATAATCTAAAAGCTGTAGCTTGGTCAAATGTGGCCAATTTGTGAAAAAGTAAGATGGTGAGTAAGAGGGAAAAAAGTGGCTTATTTAGCTGTACCTGAGACGACGCTTAACCCTGGAGTGCTGGGTCGAGAGCTGACCTCTCTGACTTCAGTGTCATCGGAAGTGCTGCCCATCCCTGAGCAGCTCTCCAACTCCTGCAAACGCTCCTCCTGCTTTAAATCTGCAGCTTCTATAAAATACAACAATAATTCTAAACTTTTTTCTTTTTTTAAACACACAAAATCTACACTTCTTCAACCACCCTGCAGTCTCTTTGCTTTAAAAAAGAAACAAACAAAAAAAGTGTCAGTGTGTAAAGTACATCGAGGAAGAGAATTCCATTGAGGTGAGAGGGGAATATGTTACAGCATTCACAGGTGAGGTTAGCTTGAAGATAGACTAGTCAATAGCAACTGCAGTTGGTCATCTGTTTCTTAAGTTGTCCTTTTTGATGGTCAAAATGTGAATAACAGTTTACAGGGAAGAAAGTATAATGGAATAGACCTTCAGTATTGAAGGCCTCATTCACCTGTAGTGGAACAGAGGAAAAACCAAAAGCACAATGGATTCTTCCACAACCTGGCAACAAGAGCCTGAAACCAGCATTTCTAAGAAGGCATGTGAGCTGATACAGATGCTACTGTGTACAAGTGTGCGCAGTGTGCGTGTTTGTTATGAGACTCAAAGTTGGTACTTGGAGATTTTGGTTTGATGTTGGCTGGTACAAGTTAGAGAATCACTGCCATAAAAGATACTGGAGTTCACCGCTCTTGACTAAACAGCCTACTGCAAACTCACCACCTGGTTTGTCCATTTTTCAGTTACTATATACAGCTCACAAACATTAGGGAATATTTCATTTTGTAGTTCAAATTGTAGTCCATCTGTTTCTCTACATACTGTACTTGGTACATACCCACTACTAGATTCTCTAACAATCAGGACACGCACAGGACTACCACAGATCAGGTAGTGTTCAGGTAGTGTTGTCGATCATTCTCAGTGCACTGATGTCACTGATGTCGTGTTGTGTTAGTGTGTATTGTGCTGGTATGAGTGGACCAGACAGAGCAGTGTTTCCGGGTTTTTAAACACAGTGACACTTTCAGTGCTGGATTGAAAATTGTCCAGGGCCAAAAAAAAGTTCAGCATCCTGTAGGCAGCATCCTCAAACCATGCAACAACAGATATGCTACTGTCTCCGTCTTCGTATCTACACAGTGCAGCAACATGGAATGGCTCTCTAATAGAACAAACGATGAGTAAACAGAGTCTAAAAGCTCCAGCAGCACTGCTGTGTCTCATCGAATCATCAAGTGAAAAGTGCACAATGTGTGCACCAAAAGTGCAAGTAAGAAAGTTTCACCATCCAAACCGCACCTGATCTGTTGGGGTCCTGAGTATTAGACAACAGAGTGAAGCGGAATACAATATATGTATATAGAAAGACCGATGGACTACAGTCTGTAATTTTAGAATGGCAAAGGGTTTTTACAATGTCTCAAAGCAGCTTTACAACATTATATTACCTTAAAAGGTCAATCCCAAATTAATCAATCCTAGGACGACAGTGGAAAGGAAAAACTCCCTAAACATTGTAAACAAAAGACCTTGGGAGGACTAGACTCAAAAAGGGTCCCATCCTCCTTGGGTGACTTAAGTGTAAGAATTATGTTTGTAGTAATAGTGATACTAAGTAAATAATAACAGATAAATAAAATATTAAATGGACTAGCGGAACAAATACGCATATTGGGAACAGTTTGGTCTGATACAGGGAGTCACTTTAAACACTCAACGGGACAGTTCTTGGAGGCACATCATCCCCTAATAACCAAAGGCTGGAGAGAGTTTGCATTTATGTCATCTGCTAAGATGCAGGGCTTCTTTTAGTTCCTAAAAGTAAAAAGGTCACAGCAAGGGAAAAAGCTCCCTCATACATAGCTCTCCAACTATGGAATAAATCCCCATTTTAATATGGGATTTAGACACACGCTAAGTTTTTAAGACTAGGTTAAAACAGATTTATTTATGCAGGCTTTTTGGTAGACTGGGTTTTAAAGACTGGGGCTAGAGTCTGGGTTCGTGTCTCCTCTGCCTGCCTCGTGACGCCCTGAACTTTGGCTGGTCCAGCTGGTATGGGCTTTGGTTCTCTTGATCTTGACTTAAGGGCATTGCTGGGGGTTCATAATTAAAGAGATTTATGATGATATGGGATATTGAGTTACTTACTACATTTTCTCCTTTCTCTCTGAGCTTGTGTTCCAGTACCTGTTCCAACCCTACACACTAAGATGTCCCTCCCCTTCCTCTGAGCCCCACCAGAGGGCAGTAATTCTCTCTTTCATTCAGTTAGCAGGGGATGATGTGCCTCCAAGGACAATCCCGCTGAGGAATGTTTGTAATACATTTTTGAACATGGATCCACAGCACTCTTTGTAGCACATTATGTGACAGATGACTTTGCCGTTTACCTTATGAAATTCTGTGAGCTACAAACATCAGAGGCTAGGCAAAACAACATCTCAAATGCTTAATCAGTATAAAGCCACAGAGAAACAGTACCTATTAACCCTTAGCATCATAGCCCCCTAAATAAACGTTAAATAAAATGCAAAAGAGTCATGTCTACAGCAATGGATGGCCAAATTGTTTCATTGTTTTTAAAATAAACGCATACGAGGGGCTAGCAAGCCAAGATGCAGTAAAGACTTTAGCGCTCCTGCAGATATCATATATTTTTCTGTCCAAAACAACCATTCATAAAAAAGTGACCTAAATTAGATTGTGAATAGTTTTGAGACCCAAAGGAATAAATAACACGCACATTCTCTAGTAAATGGCAGATAAACGTAGCAAATTCAAGTACGACGGCAGCCCATTAAAGCTAGCAGCTAACACTAGATCCACGAGGCAAACAGAAGACCACAATTCTCAATGCAAGAGCCCGGGCATAAATGAGGCATGAGAAGGTGAAACTTGTCAAATGACAGACTCCATGAAGAATGTTATGCTGGTGGCAACATCATTCAGCAAGACTGCTTTGGTGGTGGGTCAGTGATGGTCTGGGGAGGCACATGCCTGGAATGATGCACAGACAGGCTACACAACAGGATCCTGAATTGTGTTAGTTATCAGGAAGAAATCCTTGGACACACTGTCATGCCCTATGCTGTTGCAGTGGGTCCTGGGTTCCTTCTGGTGTAAAACAACGCCCAGCCTCATACGACAATGCAGGAAGTTTTTGGAGGATGAAGGAATTGATTTCATTGACTGCACCAACCAATAACCCCCAATCCCCCCCAAAACACACACACACACACACACACACACACACACACAGACACACACACAGACACACACACAGACACACACACAGACACA
>JAUZST010007415.1:0-14200 GCA_034779995.1 Parotocinclus haroldoi | reverse complement strand
CACACACACACACACACACACACACACACACACACACACACACACACACACACACACACACACACACACGCACAGAATTAGATGTTAATGTAAATGAAACCTCTGATATTTAAAAGCTAGGTGATCAATACTGCATTTTGAAAAAGTGCAGGGGACGTGTCCCCATACAACTCGCCACATTCCATCTGTGGAGGCATTCGGTAATGAAAAAAGCTTTCTGTTGAGTCAGCCGACAACGTCTTTGGAATAAATGGTCTGGATATGAAACCTGAGGCATAGACAGAATCCATAAAATACTTCAGAATGTAAAAAGCAATACTAAGGTCTTTCTTTAGAATTTACAAAGCGCGCTTACTAATGTATGACTCAATGACTCAGTAATCTGAGGTGGCTCATGCATTAGGTCTGTACCCCAGAGTGCATGTGTGGGATGGACTGGGGCTCTGACCCTGAATTGATTTAAGCGGGAATGGAAAATGAATGAATTTCGATTACTCCTTAAATGTTTTTTGTAATGTTGTGGTGCAGTGGTTCAAGATGCTATGCTGCTGATGAAAGCACCTGGGTTCCAGTCCTGGTGGGGCCAGGTGCCAGGGACGGGCATCGCTTTCAGACTCAAGTGGCTGTGTCTAAGAGAGGGGAAGCCAATCAGTTGATCAAGAATGACCCCTCCCAGTCCTGAACAGGACTGGCCTCCCGTCCGTTATTCTGTATTCTCCAAGGACAGGTGTCGGCGCCCTCATGATCCTGACCAGGGTCCTTTTTTAAAATGTAAAAATAAAAGATACACACACTATCCTCAGATCTTCACTGACGATTCATCTGAGCCTGGTTTAAGGTTTCTAAAAGTGCCAGACTAAACTAGAGCCAGACAGAGAGACAGGACTGAAATGGCCTGGGGGAATAAAACTGAGTAGAACAAGAAACAAAATAACTTCAACCAGGAGTCAGGAGCCTTAGTGGTATTTTAAAACAAAGCCCTAGATAAACACACAAGGATCTGATTGATGAAGAAGAATATTGAAGTTTTAATGTAATGAAGTTGCAGACGTGACCACATGTTTTCCTACATGTTAGATTGCATGTTAGGTCATGTTTACTTCTGCTGTTTCACAAGACCAGAGTCATAATAGATGGTGATGAAAAAGACATTAAAATGACATGGTTTGTCTCTCCTTACAATGAGAAATATCTTTATGACGTACAAATAATGTTTTTGTAAAAGAGTACGAGATATTTTAGAGATTTTCACAGTTGGACTCCCCTTCATTCCCAGGCCTTGTAATCTGTACACTTGGCGGGCGTGTGGCAGCTACAGCTGGAACTGCTCACATTGGTGGGATAAGGAGAAGAAGGACTATTAGAACAGAACTTGTTATTTTTGCTATACCCATAAAGTGTGTGTCCAAGGTCTTTCAACACCATCCCAAGATACTGAATTTAATTGATTAAAAATTAATGTAAAAAATAATGGTGTTGCACGTTTATCTATATTTCAGTCCCAGAATCACAAGCATGACTCAGTGGGCACTTTATAAACAACTGCTCCAGTAGAGCCAGTCGAACAACCAGAATCCTGAATATTTTATGTATTTTGTCATGGCAGTAACCAATGTGTTCTGTGTTCAAAGTGTTCTTGGGTTTCCAACTATATTCTTCACTGTACTCGGAAAAAGTCTGCTATATAAAGTCTACAGAAACATTACACAGGGATACAGGGCCATATCATCATCCCACCTGGGACAGTCAGACCATATGTCAGTGTTTATTTTACCAGCTTATACCCCTCTCAGGAAAAGGGATCCCTTCAAATGGTTAAAATATGGCCTAGGGATACTTCCTTAAAGCTACAGGACTGTTTTTATAACACAGACTGGAGTATTTTTGAAACCCATGGGCTGGAAGAGTACACATCATCCGTACTCTCTTACATTACAGCAGGCACTGTACCGACACTGCCTACCCACGTCCAGCTATATGGCAACTAAAAACCATGGATCACTTGGGAGGAGAGGACCCTGCTTAAAAACAGGAACACTGCCTGCAGTACTAGTGATGCAGAACTGTACAGTGTAGCCAAGGAAAACTTGAAAGAGGGTATCAGACAGGCAACGGGCTACAAGAACCAACCATCTCCAAAGCACCAGATGTAACCAAAGCATAATAAACTATAAGCCCCGATCCAACACTGTGGATGGTGATGCGACAATGGTGGAGGAGCTAAACTGTTTATTCACCCGCTCTGAAATAAATCTCCAGTAATGGCTACATCACATCCACCAGCCAACACCAGCCACATTTTCACATTGGGTGAAAATAATGTGAGGCATGTACTAGGTCAGTGAACCCCAGGAAACACCAGGACCTGATGGAGTCACTGGCATATGACTGAAAGTGTGTGCAGACCAGCTCACAGGGTTCTTCACTTTAATATTCAATATGTCCTTAGCACAGGCAAAAAAAAAAGATCACCATCAACAGTTTAAACTAACCCCAATAATTGTATAATAATTATAAGTGTTTTAAGAAACACGTATATATACTTATATATATATTTAAGCAGCTACAGTTCTTCACATAACCTGGATGATTTGGACCTGCACCTGGAATGATGACCTAACATGGAAAACTAACATCATTGCGCTGATTAAGAAGACATAGCAACGACTTTCTTAGGGATCTGAAAAGCAATGCCCATACCAAGAAGATGCTGTTGAAAGTGTATTGACATATCGAATCTCAGTGTGGTTTGTCAGCTGCACTGTCCAGGACAAGCCAACGCTCCACAGGGTCATTGACACAGCACAGGATACCATCTGTTTAGAGGAGCTGTACAGATCATGCTGCTGCAAGAAGGCCCATAGCATCCTGAATCCTGAAACATCCTGAAACATCCCACCCAGCACATCACCTGTTCCAGCTGCTACACTTAGGGAGGCGGTACAGAACAATAAGAGCTAAAACAAACAGATTGAAAATCAGCACATATCCCGCCACGCAACTGTATAATACACCTGTGCAATATTCAGTATCCCATCTGTGCAATACATTTCTAAATTCTTTTGCTAGATGTGCTATATATTTCTACACATACTTTATATATTTTTGTCTGATTTGTTGATCAAGGATTTCATACAATTTTGTTGTCCTGTATAATGAAAATAAAGATTCTATTCTATTCTATTCTATTCTATTCTATTCTATTCTATTCTATTCTACATTCTGTCCTTGCACAAGCCCTGATGGGCTGCAACAGTGAAATATGTGCTTTTTCTTCTGCAGTTATATCTAGCTTCATGTCCAAACGACACATACTTAAGGGTGCCAATCATATTTCTTCATGTATATGGATTTATTAAATAATTAATGAACTAATTAACAAGCTGGAAAATGTGAATAAATTTAGTTTCACTGAACACCAGTGTATATGTGTAATGGCCAACGAACCTTACCACTGGAATGCTGTCTGTAGCACAAGAAATGTAGGGCCCATTATCTTTCTTTTTTAATTCATTAATCTGCACCAACTATGAACTAAAAGCATAACAGCCTTTAAAGTCGTTTAAATGTTTTATGAATGACAAAAGAACACTCATCCATTCATAATCTTCCTCTTAATTTACGTGGGGTCGCGGGTCAGCAGGTGCCCATCCAGTCACACACACATTCACACACTAACGGCTACTTTAGAGACACTAATGAACCTAACACACATGTCTTTGGAATATGGGAGGACACTGGAGTACCCGGAGCAAAACCGCACAGACACATGAAGGACATGCAGACTCCACACTGAGGGGACCCAGGTCGCTCGACCATGGTCCAAGTTTTAAAAATCCTTTCTTTGCCATAACTTGGAGGAAGTAGATAAGCTCTGTTGCAAATGCTGTAGGGATAAATAATCATTTCCACCCAGAAATGGGCAGCATAAGGAACGTTTAAATTCATCAGTATCTGTAATGTGAACAAAGATTTGAACTGTAATACATTATATTACTTATAAGAAAACGTCATGGGATTACTGTGACAGCTTACTTTGCAGTCATAAAGGTAAATTAGCTCAGTGTGTCCAAACAAGCTAGGTACGTATCTAGAAGCTTTAATTCCCCTGCCATTTCTTTTGGTGTCACTTATCTTTTTACCATGTCTTTGCTTATTTGTTGTTTTTTCATGACAGAATCAACGGCTATTCATGACAAGAGCAAGGCTACATCAATCCTAGTCAGACACTCTCACACCGAGCCAAACTAGAGCAACCAGTTAGCCTAATGCATGTGTTTGGAATTTGATAGGAAACTGGGGCACCCACTCGGACAGAGGGAGGACAGAGTTTACCTTGTTTTGATCAAACACATTTCCACAAATTGTATTCCTTTACATCTGATATACAGCGATGTGAAATATTAGGCGATATTTAATTCTAGGATATTTCATTTTGAAGCGTCACCTAATTGTTGTGAGGAGTGTATTTTGTTTTGTTTGTTTTCTCTATTACCTATTCTCTATTTCTCTATATTGTCCTTTTCTCTATTTTCTCTATTCCACCATAAAGCCTCGTAGTAGAAGCCACACTCTGAAAAATGGAGATAAAACCTTTTCTAAAACCTCTATTTCTGACCGTACCAGAACATGGTCTCTGGTTTTCTTTGGTAGCTAGTGTCTCTAAATAAGCCACCTTCTCTAGACCACTGAGCTTAATTCGATTTTTTTCTCAGGCCAAAAATCATACAGTGCAAAGCTGGCAATTATGTATAAAGAATTTAATCTTGTGTATTTGTTACGTACACTCTTAAGTAATCTGGAACTATACTTCTTACAATGGTTAATTGTTCAGCAATAAACATACCGCAGAAACGGTAATGATGAGGAAATGCCTTCACTGTTGTTATTGTGATCCCTCCAGACTTTTCTCACGTTAGTGGAAAATGAACTGGAAATAGAACGCTAAGCTCCACTGATTTGGTTTGGGCTTGTTCATGGTCTCACCTCTGAGCAAATATGTACTTTAACACAAGAGCGATATTTCAAATAAAACACTAAAACAATGGTAGAATACCACTGAAAGATCCACGTCTTCCCAAACAAACAGATAAACTCAAAGATTCAATAATCTGAATAAAAATGCTCAGTCACGGCTCAGTGGTCAGGACCTGCAGTACCGTTTGGAGGGTTGTGTTATTCCACTGAGCAAGTTATTTACCCTCACTTTAGTACATATGTAAATCTTTCTGCTATAGAGTGTCTGCCATATTCTCTAGGTACGTGACCGTGTCATTTCTTTGACTTCTTTTTTGTTTCTTTGTCTGCTTTCTCCTTGTTGGCCTTCTCCTTCTCCATTCGCTTCTTCTCTTTCTTCTTCTCCAGTTTGGCCTCCTTGTATTTCCACACAGGTGGCTCCAGGTAACCTTTTGTCATCTTCCTCTTTTTCTCTTTCTTAGGCGTGCGCTCGGCCGCCTTGGTCACTTTGATATCTGGTACGCAGTCGGTGGGGAAGATGCTGTTGCGGCGAGCTAAGCTGCGGGGGACCAACCTACGCATTCTGCTGGAGGCCAAGGACAGCACACTGCCCCTGTGCTCTGAATCTGTGCAGCATGAGGCCAGAGACACTGACGTGTTTGAGGTGGAGGTGGTGGTGGTGGAGCATGATGCAATGGAGGCAGTACTGTGGCGGATCACACCACCCTCGAGCTCTTCACTGGCTTTCTGCTGCATCAGCTCAGGCACAGCAAATCGCCTCTTGCCGATGGCCGGCGGGCTGGTGGAAAAGACGGGGCGGCAGCCTGTGACCACCAGGGGGCTGTGGATGCTCGTTGTGAGGCGCACCATTTGATCCAGGACACCGTTATCCTGAGGGTCCTGTGGGAAGCTCAAAGAGAAGGTCGACTTGAGGTGATGAGCGACCTTCTGTCCTGCGCTTTTTGGTGACGTGGTCTTTTCCACTAGTTGCTTCAGCTCTGGCCACTCAGGAATGTAACTTTCGCAGAACTGCACTGCACAGGGCCGACTGGTCAGCGTCCTAAGCCTGTTAAATGTTTCAAAGTGTCCTGTCTTTAGAGCCCATTCTCTCACATCCTTTCCACGCGTAGCATCCACTGAGTTTATGTCTGCTCCTAAGGTACATAAATACAGAAGGGAAGAGTTAGGTCTGGTCTATGCTTAATTCCAAATAGGCTTTTAAAGAAATCAGAAGGTCAAAAAGGCAGGCAGTTCGGAAGTGAGGCTCAGAAATAGCCACCTTCCTCCACAGTGCTTGGCCAGTAGCGATATGACGATTTAAGGATTGGTGCGATTGTGAATGTTACAAAAAGATTGAGTTTGCCTAGGTAAAAATGTACTGTAAAACTTTACAGAAGAACCATGACAGGACCAAATGAACATCCAAATCCATAGTAGAACTATGAAATAATTTATGGTCAGTTCATAGTCAACCAAGCTTACAATTGTACCATGATATTTGGCAGTGGAACTATGAGGTGGTCAAATTACCATCTAAAATTTATAGTAGAGCTGTGAACTTTGTGGACAAACCGTGAAACTGTCAAGAAATTTTACAGTATGTTTTTTTTTCGTGAGTGAGGAGTGGTTATCTCAAAATCCTGGTCATGGGTAAAGGCTGCGGGTAGCAACGGTAGTTAGGACCTTTGTGCAATAATTGATGATCGAGTTGGACAATCATTAGGACACATTTCGACGCAATTCTCGCACTGGAGTAGCAATAATATTCGTGTTTAAGGCGGTACAAAATTCAGGCTCCTGTAGATGGCGTTGCACAAGTATGATCAGGCTATAAATACCAGCATGGCGTGTGAATTAGAAGAGGTCATAAAGAACAGTAATTGGGTCGTTTGATGTGTGGAAAATGGGTGAGGCTTTTAATTGTGGAGGTATTTCGGTCACAGGTGACTACTGTTTGAATGGTGAGTAAATATTTAAGTGCTGTCAAACATTATTTTATAGTTGTAGTTGCACCCACGTGAAGTTAAAATATCAGCATTAAATACCTGATGGGCGAAGCCACGCTCGTTGCCATTTTTAAACAGTCAATATAAACACACCAGTGATGCCTCACAACTACTGACTTCTGTCCTGCTGTTAGGGGCAACAACACCACAGGATTAGTGCGCCCTCTTGTGGCTAATTATATTCGCGTTGCTACCGCTGTCTGACGTAAACGGTATAACAAAATCCAATTGAAGGGGGCTGGATTACATTTAAAAGCCATTTTTTTTTGTGCAGAGAGGCAACTGTGAGAACATAGGTTGAATACAAAGAATGCATTTACACAGTGAAGATGTAAAAACCATAATGCAGGTCACTAAAATGTAAAATCATTCCATGAATCACTTTGTTTTGTTTTATTCTATAAGAAGTTACAATTTTACAGAATCACAATGTTCGTATTCCTACTAAAACTTATAAGGTGTAAAAAATGAAAGGGTGTTGGGGGATAAACAGCACATATAGTTTGGGGACCACTGCCTTGGTGTACAGGAATGCTTACAGATAAAACATTACCATTGCCAGAATATTTTCTTACTTGTGCTTTTCTATTTAGTTGTTCAGAAATAGCATCAGACCTCTGGTGCCTTCATTGCAATAGGAATAAATAGAACTGGATTGTGTCCAGTTGGACTTTAACTAAGTCCTGATAAGTCCACACAGGTCTAATCCAGCATGCTCTGAGAAGACTCTCTCTTAGATTAGCACAGGGATCAGGAATGTCCTCAGATCTGACTTTTAAACCTGCCTGGGTTTTATGTCACTGAATCGTGTTTTCTTTTGCTTTGACTCGGTGGTAGGTGGTGGAAATGCTTTAGCTGCCCTTCACTAATAGTCTTCAGGTTGTTTCTGGTCCAGTGTTCTATAAAAAAAAACATTTATACACTTCTCATAGCACACGTTTGTTATTAACCAAGTATGAATATGAACTAGTTTTGGAGTAATGTCTCAAGTATATTGTGTGATTATTCTCCATCAAATCGAGGGTTCTAGTTTCTCCATAATCAAAGGTACTCAAAAAGATGACCCTTGTGGAGCGTTCAGTCTACAAAAGAGGAGAATCCAGGGCCTAGCTCAGAAGTAGCCATATTTGAAGGGATGTTACAAATCAGAGATGTAGACTGAACCAGGCTCAACCTGAAACTAGCATCAGCAAGGTGGTACCTGTGGACACGTACATGAAGCAGGAACATCTGCTTGGTGAAACAGTGGTTTTTGTGTGAGTTTTTGGGTGACAGGGGCTGTGTCTGTGGCATACGAGCAGACCAGGGGTTCCCACATGTGACAACCGTATGTGCTGGGCTGGTAGCCAACGAAAAACTCCCATTTCAAAGTGTCCTGGTATGAAAGTGGTAGTTATGAAGGTAATATAATAAAGCCACCTGATTAAACACCAAAATGTATACATTTTGCTATAGGTTAATATATGTTGTACCTGCCATGAGCAGTGAAGCCACGCAGTCGTTGTTGCCCTGTATGGCTGCCTTGATAAGAGCGGTGAAACCCCGGTTGTCCCTCATTTCCATGTCCACGCCAGAGAAGAAGTTCAGAATGTAGGTTAGGATGGTCACAAAACCTGAATTGATCAAGAAAGTTATGTACTCTTTATTGATTTCTCTTGAACAACCTGAAAGAACCCACCAGCTTGTGCTGCAATCATGAGAGCTGTGTTTCCGTCCTTATCTTGGTGATTGATATCCAGAAATGGACATTCGTTTAGAGCGTACACAATATCTACGAAGCCTTTGGAAACTGCCAGCATGAGGCCATTCTGCAAAAGAACAGAAAAATAAAAAACACTCAAGTCAAACTCATGTGACATCTTTAAAGTCACCCAATGTCGTGTCTTCCCCCACCCCTGCAACAGTGACTGTTCTGCCTGACCGAGGCACTGGTGAGTACGGTGAACCATTGCTCCCCAAGTTTCTCCATGCAAGCTCATTCTCTCTGTTCACATGAAGCGTTTAATGGCCATGTGCGTATGAGGTATTAGCCAGCCTGTGGCTCTCCACACTCAAACGCCAGGGAGTTTCAAGAGATTGGGATTTGGGTGTATGCAATTGTAACATTAATTGAAAGAAATGAAAGACATTTTGGTAGAAAATAATGGTGTTACCAAACCACATCCCCAGAAAATTCTATTAAAAACAATATGCAGAGAAACAACAATTAACCGGCTGTATTGGATGAAGAAAATGAATGAAAGAATGTAATACTGACCCACAACGTGGAACGAGCCTAGACTCAAATAATAGATGCCATTCAGGGTTGGGGGCAAGGGTCTAATCGGCAACAGAGGAAGATGGATTGGGATAAGGCCGGAAATGCCAGTGCACACTGACACACTGGGACACTTTAAAGACACCAGTTAACCTACGGTTTGTATTTGAAATGTGGGAAAAAAACACCTGGAGTACCTGGAGGAAGGTCCAAGTAGAGACGGGAAAAATATGCTGATTCCGCACAGGCAGCGGCTGGGTTATGACTCAAACTCTGCTCTCAGTGGCTGTGAGGTGACCGCATCAATCACTGATCTACCAATTTCATTTTTCCCCAATCTTCTTAATGGCTTGTTTCTGAAAACAGTCTAGCATCTTTTCCCCTTTCAGCTGACACTGGTGTTTTGCTTAAAGGAAACTGTGAGGACCTGTTAGGCTGTTTCTAATCTACATCAACATGGATTTTAACAAAGAACTGAACTAAGAAGTAGTCACATGACTCAGCATTACACAGCCATATACATATAGGAATATTCTAATCACCCTGTTTGGACACTCACTGTCTATTATTTCTGAGCTATGGTGGTCCTGTGGGGGTTCTGACCATCAGGCAACAGGGTAAAAGGAGGCTAACAATGTAAGCAGAAAAACAGTAAATACAGAACTAAAAAACACTCTCATATGATAAACAGAGTTCATGGAATGGAGATTTAGTGCAGAATAAAAGGGTTTCTCATGATATTCAAATATGACTGTATATCAAAGCTGAGATGAAGAGCCACTACCTCAGACATGGACATGAACTCCTGTCTGGTGGAACAGGGCAGACTCACAGACTCGCCCATAGACTCACCTCACATTGATACCTTCTAGAGTTGCTCAGTTGCTTGGTACTGGGTTCCAGTGCTCCACCTCCTCAACTTGAATCCCACCTCTGGCAAGGTGATACGTGTTTTGTTGTCCGATTGTGTTCCAATTCCACAACAGCTGCAATCCAGCTGGTCAGATGGCTCCCCATCTGCTATTATAGTTGAGTTCCAGTACTATCGTCTGTCTGTATGTTCCACCTTGCCAGAGGCTTCCATCTGTTTTTCCATCACGATTTTATGGGGCTGGTTTTGTGGTAGTGCAAGCAGACTAGGAATACCCCTGCATGACAACTCCAACTTTCCCCTGTATGTTTTGTAATTTCACACTAGAGCCTGATATCTTACATGAAAATAAATTCCAAAATAAAAACAAATACAAAAAACACTTGTCATTTATATGTCCGTTTAACACAACCATAACATTCGTAGCTTTTTTTTATTCATAACATAGAAAGCCAACAGTGCAGTGATTATAAAAAAGTGATACATTCTGTCCTATAAAAGTGTCATATTAATACAAGATTCCAAGCTCCTACCCTTCCATTGATGTCCAGCTCCATGACATGTGCCTGTGTAACGCCAGCCTCCAGCACTCTACGCAGGGATGAGATGTCATTCTTAGCACAGGCCTGGTACAGAGTTTTGGCTGCCTCCACTGTTTTGTCCTCCAGCTCATTATCAGGGAGGACGGAGTCGTCCGAAAGTATGCTCCCAGAGTCAGAGTCCTCTCCTGAAACAAACAGCTCTGAGGCATCCTCATCTGGACCAGAGCCCAGATCTGGATCATCATGTATGAGGACTGTTATTTTAGCCATGTGAGCTCCCGTGAGCTGGTGATCACACACAAGGCAGATGTTCCATCACTGTTTGTATCCTGGCTGCTGCCTGCACAGGATCCTGTAACAACAATGCTCGAATTGTTATTCTGGAATGATCCCAGGTTAATCAAACTACTGCAGCTGGAAATGTTTAGTGTTTTATAACCCATCCTAAGCTATGCTGATACATGTAGCGATAAATAGTACAGTCGTGATCAGAATCCATTTAATGTAAATACATTGAGATAACAAAGTAAAGTTAATCATAGAGAAAGTATAAGTATCAGAATAAGGCTATATAAGGTTCTGGCCATGTTGGGCATTACACAGGCATGACTAGATTGGCTATCAATAACAGCGGGAAATGCAAGATGGGAAACATCCTCTGATGCAACAGCAACACCTTCCTAACCCTGCCATATACTGGCAACCCTTCCATGGTACATAATCACCTTCACTCCACGACAGTTAGATCTCCAACAGTTTCCTTTTTACTACATATGCTCATTGTACAATGTATAATACATAGATATCTATGTACAAATATACACACACACACATATATATATATATATATATAATCAGTATACAAAACAAAGTATAAGATAAATAAGTATAAAAGTGTAAAACTAGAAATGAAAAGCTAATGTATAGCTAAGTACAATGCTACTGTAATTAAGAATAGGTTATAGGGTTGTTGAATTACTATAACCGACAAGTATGGACTTTATTCATCCATTAAAAGAACCTATAAAAGTTTATGTAAGTTTAAAGATTGTCTATAAGCTCTCCGGAAACCTTAACACAACCATTTCCAGTGTCAGTGCAAACCACTAAACTGTTAAAGTGACAGTTCAAATGAAGTGATGAAATCCGATTAATCAAGAATGAAGATCTTCATAGTTATGAGGTTCACAAAGCAGATGATTAAATAGCCTCTTACTGTAATTGAATTCCTGGGCACAAATCAGCTAATGGAAAATGCCATCCAACAGGCTGCCTCTGCTGTGACAGGAACTCTGAATTGCTTACAAGACACAAAATCGAGTGCTTTATTGGTACTACGTTATTATGTTGTAATGGGATTGCGACAGCATCCTTCAGAATTGCAAAATGACTATTGTGTATGAAGCACTTTCTCCATATTAGTGTCATCACTGGTAACATATTGTAACGGTTTCAGGCTGACAGAAAGAGTCACACAGGGGACAGAGAGTGCGAGAAAATAGCAAAACATTTTGTTTCAGCAACATAAACACTCTGTCCTCATAGAAGCAAATCTGCTTCAGTTTAGCTCCAACAGAACAATTCAAGCGGCAGCTTGAACACAGCAGTGTGCTAGCAGAAACACGAGGCAAGACTTTCCCTGCTGGGTTCCCCATTAATTCTTAAAGACGTCATTTTTAACAATTAAAATAATCCGCGTAAGGACAATTCATTAGTTGTAACACCCAATAAAATACTAACTTAGTCACATGTCTTGTTGCATTCCCAAATAGCACACTAAAAATAACAAAGACCAGCATAAGCAGGGTTTTATCCTGCATCCAAAACACAACATATGCCAGACTTTGCTGTTTTTAAACTACACCGGCTTGCATTTGTCTCATTTCACTATCTAAGTGAATCTGAACTGTTGTGTTGCTAGTATATTTTTTTAAATAATATCCACATCTGTTACAGCATATTTATGCTGTTGACAGACTATTCAACCTTTTTGTATTTACAGTCAAACTAGTAATTACATTTCTGTATAATAATTCTCATAAATAAATAAGAGGGATGTTAGTATTCTGACAGTACATTGTATGCCATATGCTAGATCACTGCTTTAAGCGTTATAAACAGCCCTATGATTTGAAGCCTCACCATTATTTTTGTTGAGTGTAATGTTCAGGAGTCTCTGGTGCACTCGGACGGTCCTCGTGTGTTGTGTTGCATGTCCTCCTAGTCTAAAGTCTCATTGAATGCCTTTCTGTTCAATCAAATAAAAATAAAAAAAGCTTTACCTCCAATTCCTACTGCTCTTGAGGCCACCTGATCACTCCGACCACATGATGGCTAAAGAACCTTTACATAGATGTTTTAAGTCAGGCAAACGGCACCTGCTCACATCCTGATTACAGGAGATTTGGGGATTAGATGGGCAGAAAGAGCAACAGGCTATCTCTCTGCAGTTAACGTGGGGTCGAGGCCTCACCATTCACCAGTTATTGTCGTTTTTTTTCTACTCATAATTTTTAGGAAGTCGATGTTTTCGATGTTCTTAGTTAGTTATGAATTGTAAAAACTCGGTAAGCTACACTTTGTGACTGAGAAATGAATGTACACGGCACATAATCGACATTTTATTTTTCTCATTCTATAAAAAAGTCATTTTGAGTCGCGTCTCAGTCTTAAGTCAAGTCTCAAGTCATGAATACCAAGTCAAAGTCGAGTCAAGTCAAGTCTGCCCCGAGTCAAGTCATGTGTGACCTCTGACCTTGTGATGTGACCATCATGTTTGCATTTACAGACTCATTCATAGACTCACACTGAGCACTTTGTACTTTAGGGAATGTGTAAGAAGGTATTATTGGGTGAGTGTAGCTAATTTTAATAATGATGTGCAGACATAGTTGGAATCTCTCAAACATGGGAGGCCATGTAAGGACAGAGCTGAGCTGAGCTATCTGGTCGAGGGGGATGATGAGGGCAGGAAAATAATGGACATCTGTGCCCTTTTCTCCCACAACTGACCTATAGCACAACTACAGGAAATGACTGGGTGAAAAGGGAAGTCATGCTGACCTGGCACGTAAAAGAGAAGTTAAACAGGGAACTTCTAATTTAAAAAAAGACTAAGGATGAAATTATTGCATGACCCTTTAAAGGATAAATATGCAGTATGTGGCAGTAGCTTAATTACATTAATTACATTCAGCATTTTCCAAAGATTTATAAATACTCCAGGGATTTTGATCTTATCTCTCTTTTACAAATCTGTAGAATAGAACAATAATTTCAGACACATTTTCCTTTAGAAAAACGACAACAACACCATGATGATCATCATCTCAGGCTTTGTGAACTTTAGCACAACTTAGTCTTTTAACCCTGTTTCAGTGTTTAAAAAAGGTTTCTCGGCTGCTACCCTTCCATAATGACCTTTCTTGATCAAGCTCCTTCAGACTGTAGAAGGATCAACTTGGCATCTCAATAAATCTGCCAGATGCTGCTATTGCTCAAGTGTAAGAGAAGGTCACACTAAATACTTATATATACCACTGTAGCCTGGAGAAGGTGTTTTTTTTCC
>JAUZST010007414.1:0-14200 GCA_034779995.1 Parotocinclus haroldoi | reverse complement strand
ACACACACACACACACACACACACACACACACACACACACACACACACACACACACACACACACACACAAGGTTATATCCATGCACAAGTTCATCTCAAGACTAGACAAGACAGCTCCACCATGGGATTGAACCCAGGACTTTTTTGCCGTGAGGCAGCCGTGCTACCCAACAACCCAGTAAGATGTTTGAAGATTTAAGCAGAAGTAAGAAGGTTTTGAGACAAAAACTGCACATATGGTCACTTAGCTAAGCAATCAAAGCACAAACAAAAAAAATATTTTCCTATATGCACAATAATGATGCTTTAATGTCCTGTGGTGATTGTGGCTTATGGCGAGGGGAGGGGTTAAGTTGTCTGAAGTAAGGAATGCTTGATAGACAATTAGATACCGTTTCCATATTGGTTATATGTTGGTAATCCAGGTCATTTGTCATTTCTATTCTTGAGTACCACAGAGACTGAGGTGTTATCCACAGGTATACACATTACTGACTGCTGTGCGAATATAAGGGAAAAAAACATTCAAGATCTTTCCCTGCATCCCTGACCAGAGTATATGGGGGCTGAACTTGATCTTTTGTTTTCTTTTTATATTTCCCCCTTCAAATTTAAGACATTCCCTAATGCATGCATGAACAAAAGGCCAGCAAGTGCCTTCATACAACATACAACTGGTCAGACAGAGAATCCACCTGCCATTTGCCAGTTCCTTTAAATGATTGATAGAAACTGCTATTGCAGTGGCAATGAGATGAAACCTTATTCTGTCTTTCCATACTCAGACAATTTTCCAATTTTTCAGTGCATGCAGACAAGGCCAGAGACTGCAAATGCCCAAGGTGTTTTGGTTTAGAATCTGTTTTAGGCTACTATTGAATTTCCGATTTAATGTAATAAGACCGTTTGCTGATCAGTTTTTATATACTTTGATAGATACAAAAGCAATACCTGTCAGATTAATGCAACTGATTTGAATTCTCCAGGAGTTTAGGAGTGCTACTTTATACTGATATGCTCTTAGGGACATAATATGAATGAACAACAGGCAAAACTGGCAAAAGTACAGCTGTCAGGAACTTAATTAGTCTTGTACACAAATATTGTTTAAATTGCCTTTTATTCTCTTATTATACTAAAAACTATTTTAACTAATGAACTTCACTAAAATGTTGAGCTCCCCATCTGAACCGGGTTCCTCGCAAAGTTTCTTCCTTATTTGTCTGGTCTCTCTCTAAAACTGCTTTTATAGCAAAAATAGTCAAATAAAAACATATACATTAAAGGAATACATTGAACGCCAACTTTCTATGCTTTAAGATTGTGTAGTGTATATTTTAAATACTTAGGTTTGCAATAAAATGTTAGAGAATTAAATTATTCTGGGACCAGTATTTAAGGCAGACCACTATTCTTCAGACCCCCTTCACGATCCCAAGGAAGTAGCAGGGTAAATTAAGATTTTTTTTTTTTTTAACATGCCTTCTGACCTATGTACCATAACAGTTGTAATAAGCATAAATTTAGGAATGCATTTTTGACATCTTAGTAACTATACATCATTTGGGTAAAAAGTACTTTGTTTATCCCTTGCTTAACAGTAATTTACTACTGTGTAATGTGTGTTTCTACAGTGAACTCTGCTATAAATTACCCAGCTGTAAACTCCTAATTGCACTCATGAAGATCATGATGGTTAGAGCGGACTCATCTGTTTTACAGCAGGGAAACAGAAACGGGTATCAGAGACTAAATTAAAAAAAAAATCAGGTTATGCTGTATAATAAAACCACACATGCCTTCTTCTTGTAACAGGCTCCAAATACCACAGAAAGAAGCTGGTAGGGTTAATAGGAAATATTTGTATCTGTTTAATGAGATGCCCAGGAGTGGCTAGTGTTTTTTCCGGATGGATTCAACACAGAGACAGCCAAGACATACAACTTAAATAATAGCTAATAAAAAGATGGTCTTAAAACTTTCTAAAAAGATGTCACACAGTTACATCTCAGACTCGGTCAACACAGCAAAGGGTGAAAGGATGGGGAAAGCTTTATAGTTTGTTTATTTTGTTGCACAAGTTTAAACAAAGTAAAGTTTATTGAGCTAGATATAGTTTTTAATCTTGAGGTGATTCAAAGTTCAGGATTTTAGGGGGAATATTGTGTTAAAAGAGGTCTTTCGTAGTAATGTCTCTTTAGATTTATTTCACGGTATTGTCGAGAGCTTGGCATTTTATTAGTATGTGTTTTATTGTCAGTGGTGAACCACAGCAGTGAGCCCCCCCCCAAAAAAAAGAAGGTTTCTGTGTGTCATGGCTTAATGTCCCATAATCTAGTTATCAGTTTGTTAGTGTCTCTTTAGAGAATAGTGAGTGGAGGTCCTGTTGAACTGGGGTTTAATTTCAAATAGCTTGTTTGTCGTGTAACGACTTCATTCTTTCTGCCATGTGGTTTTCGCTGTATGGTAAAAAATATAATAATTAATACTGGCATAAATGTGTCAACTCATTCTTTGTATTGCTGTCACAAAGCGTATCAAGGATCATAAAAAGTGTACTCTGGTTTATTGTGATGAATTAAGAGCAATAATCTATGATGATTTATCCATGTATCGATGTATATTAGTTATGTTAGTCTCTAATTGTAAAGGTCCAGTTCTAGTTCATATTCTCCTCTCCTGTAAGAGATTTGACTAAAAGACTAAAGCTTATCTAAACGAATGTGTTTTACTCATGAATTAATAATACACACTATAAGATGTGCGCACAGAATTTGAGCATGTCTGGAGCATTTGTCCGCCCTGCGTGTGTGTGTGTGTGTGTGTGTGTGTGTGTGTGTGTGTGTGTGTGTGTGTTCAACGTTGGTGGCACAGACAGGGAACAGGCCGTGGGATAAAAGAATGGTTTTACATAATTAAGCAGATAGGAGCGATTACACTAGCTTAGCCGTATAACACTGAACTGCACACATTCTGCCTCATTACGAAGTTAAATACTCCAAACTGTCACTGACGGCTTAATTACGGCTCTGCGGCAGAACAATCACTTTAGACCCGTCGGCGCAATCCACAAACCTGCTTCTAAACACACAGAATTAGCCCGTAAAAACAACGCTGCTTGCCGCTTTTCCCTCCGTTTCTCTTTTACCCCAGAGATAAAGCTGTGGTAATTAAAGAGTCATTATGCCGCACTACTACTGCTGGTTCAGAGAGCGAGAAGCATGCAGGAAATTTTGCACAAATACACATTTGCAGCCCGTTTCTTATTGCTGTGCTTTCTCTCCTCCCTTCTAATCTCTCATTGTCATTCCATTCAGTGCTTCCTCTTCTCCCTCTACCTCTTTCTGTCCAGATTTATGAATTAATGTTCGTGTGTCACTTCTGGCCAACCCTCTGCACTGTGTTCTCGCTGTCTTTTTCTCCACGGGAAGCTACGAGGCAGCAGTTCTCACACTCTCCTATAGGTATTATTAAAAAATGTAAATTGCATCCATTCCACTGGAAATACTGTAGGTTTTGAACAGGACCATGAATGTTGGTGTGCAAAAATGACACACCATTGACCGTAACCATAAGTGCTATGATTACTTCTAATCAGGTGGTCCTTCATACTGCAGCATGGCAGATCGACAAGGACTAAGCCCAAGCATAGCATTCCATGTATTACTTTAACTCGTCCATGAATCATTCCATGACATCTTTCACAGTTAGTCAGGATCACATGATATAGATATCTTTTGTTTTTTACTGTTTGTATTGGAAGCAAGAGAACCCCTGTTGCCTAATTTACTAGAACATTGCGTGCGAAAATACGTAAATCATATATAAATACCCAAATGAACATTATTATAAAACTCCCTGAAAGTAGAAAGAAGAAACCTTGGGAGAACCAAGACTCAAATGGAACTCGTCTTGCTTGGGTGAAGTCAAAACATCCTCCTTATGTGTCACAAGTGTATAAATACACATAAAACATAATAAACAAAGACGTGCCAAGCTCAAATCAAAAACAATTCATCCTCTGGTTAATCGCAGACAAATAGATTTAAAGTGTACTCATCTAGAGCTAATATAAAGACAATTAAACTGAGTTTACTATGCATAAGGCAATAACTCTGAAATGGCTAGTTGCCTAGTGCATGAGTATATAAATACAATTATATTCAGAGGTTATCACTGGAAAAAAAATGTGCAGAATCCAATTTTTGAGTTTATGATGATTATGTAAGCTCAGTGATCACTTCACTGAGTACACCTTGCTAGTAATGGACCTCATTTTGCTTCCAGAAAAGCTTTAATTTTTCATAGCATAGATTCAACAAGCTGCTAGCCACATTCCTCTGAGATTTCGGTCTTTATTGATAGGATAGCATCATGTAGTTGCTGCAGATTTGTCATCTCCTGTTCCAACCTTTCTCCAAAAGGTGCTCTGCTGTACCGAGACCCGGTGACTGAGGGGGGCCATTTGAATATAGTCAACCATGTTATGTTTTAGAAACCAGTTTGAGATGATTTGAGCTTTGCTACATGGTGTGTTATCCTGCCTGAAGTAACTATCAGAAGATGTTATGGATATAAAGGGATGGACATGGTCAACAACGGGGGACTGGGATGACCTAGTGGTTAAGGTACTGGAAGGTACCAGGGTTCATAACCCACCTCTGCCACAGTTGGGTCCCTGAGCAAGGCCCTTAACCCACAATTGCTTGGATTGTAGGACTGTATTAATTGTAAGTCGCTCTTCATAAGGGCGTCTGCTAAATGGCATAAATGTAACAATACTCAGGTCAGCAGATGCATTTAAGCAATGCTAAGTTGGTATTAATTGGCCCAAAGTGTACATAGAGCATATCCCCCACACCAATACACCACCAGCATCATTCTGAACTGTTGATTCAAGGTATGATGGAGCCATGCTTTTAGGTAGTTTATGCCAAATTCTGACCCTACCATCCAAATGTTGCAATCAATTTTTTTCAAACATTTTTTACAGTCTTCTATTGTCCAGGTTTGGTGAGCCGGTACAGACTGTAGCCCCAGCTGCCTGATCTTAGCTGACATGACTGTGACTAAGCGTGGTCTTCTGCTATGGCACATTTGCTTCATGGTTCGATGTGTGTGAGATGCTCTTCTCCACACCTCAGATGTAAAAAGTGGTTACATAAGCTTACATAATTAGCAAACAACATATAACTATATTTGTGGGTGCTTGGCATTGTAGTAAAGTAGAAGCTTAGTTAGGAAACTAAGTTCAGTGATAACCTCGCTGTTTTTACTGTGTCTAGGTGGTTTGCTAGCTTTCTAGTGATGAACTTGCAAGCACAGCAGATTGCCTACAGTCAGCGAACAGAGCTGTGTGTATTTACAGAAGATTGAATTTTAAAATGCTGAATTGCAAGACCTGAATGTATTAAAAAAATTCCCCAAGACCCTGTTCACATTAAGCTGTTTCTTTCGACTTGAGCAACAGGATAAATATAAGCCACATAAAAATGTGCGTGTAAATGTCCCATGCCACATTTATATCTCATATAAATCTGCTTGCTTAAGGAGTTGGTCTGTGATTCTTGGGAGCTACAGAGTACATAAGTGTAAATGTATCCATTCCTCAAAGTCACATGCGACTACCAAAACCCCACCCATGATGTCCAGCTCTGTGTGCCTGACCAAACAACCACGGAGGACACACGCAGCTGGTTAAGGCAAGAAACAATTTACTTAGTATTTCCCAATTTACTCAGATAACACTGCCCAAAAAGAAAACACCAGACTACTTGGTAGCTTTGTAAACTAAAAGAGATCATGTAAAATGGTGTCCCTTAACGCGGAAACAATCTTTTACAGATAGACTCTGTAAACTACGCAGGAGGTGGATGGTCTAGTCTTATGAGGCGATTTACATACAACATGGGAAATAGTAATCTGATTTGAATCTGCGCAGAGATGCATTTGAATTTTAAGTGTAAATGCAGTTGGTGAAAATTGTATCAGGATCAGAACAGGCAAGACACAGAGTGTCAAAGAACAGAGTGTAAATGGGGTCTCAGTTAGCCACAGCTGAAGTAATGTAATGTGCCTGCAGCTTGAGGCAAGCTGTTCCTCACCTGCTGTCCTAGCTCTCCTTCCTTCTCTTGCATGATTAAACTGTCACTCACTAAAGCTGGACCAGCACCTGAACTCAGCCTGGTCAACATGGAGGTCCAGTCATTCAATATTACAGTGCAGGCACAGGTTACAAAGGAGGCTTTATCGCACTCATCTCTTTGTCATTTCTCAAGTGCACACTGACACAACACACACATTTACATGCAATTCACATACACATAACCCCATATGCCTTTGTACACACAGCACCCCACCCACCTTTAGGCCTTCATTAGATAAAAGCAACACAGCTCTTTTCCGAGCTGCACTGCAATTGTTTAGTGTAGTCAAGCATGCATTTGTGTGACAAAGCAAATTGCTTTTCCGGTTTGTTGTTGCTGATACAGATAAGGGCTTGAAAATCCGAGCTGGGGAAGCAAGATGAAGCGCTGCGAGAATCATCAGACCTTATTTACTTCACTTATGGCACAGGGTGGGAGCAGATCAACATGGTGTTGTACTCTAGGAGTTCACAGCAGTGCGCAGTTCAGACAAAAGGTGAACCTGAATCAGATTACAACATGGCAACTGGTCTGTTCAGTGCATGAACTTCAGAGTAAATATGGGCTACAAATATTTGAAGGCAATAGTGATCATTGTGAAAGGTGGAATCAGTAGATCATCTCATGAACAGTGCCACCTGAATTATTATTTTTATATACATTTTAAGATTATGCAGTCAAATAACTTTGGGGACCTTTATATAACCCTAAATCAAATTCAACTGTTCAGAGAAGACGTCAAATTGCTGCAGCCGCTTTAGACCAGTGGAAATCTGGCCTGATTAGTCCAAATCTGAGATTTTTGGTTCCAAACGCCATGTCTTTGTGTGGCACAGAAATTACGCACCTCCAGACTATATAAGGGTTATTTGACCAAGAAAGAGGACAATGTAGTGTTGCATCAGATGACCTGGTCTCCACAATTACCTGATATAAAACCAACTGAGATGATTTGGGATGAGCTGGACCACAGAGTGAAGACAAAGTAGCCAACAAATGCTCATTACTTCTGAGAACTCCAAGACTGTTTGAAAAGCATTTCAGTGACTATCTCATGAAGCTGATTGAGAGAATGCTAAGAGTATTCAAAGCTGTAATCTAAGCAAAGGTTCCTACTTTAAAGCCTGCACTATTTTCAGACTGTGGGAGAAAAGCCATAACACCTGGTGTAAATGCACCAAGACGCCGAACCGAAAATTCCCTGTCAGATCCACCTGGGATCCTCAGAGAAAGATTGGAAGGGATTTCTCCCTCCATGTTGTTTACTACACTACTCTCAAATATTTAGGGTATATTTCATTATGAGATATTTCATTTTTAAGTATCCCTTAATTTGTGTAAGCAGTATATTATTAAACTATTCAAGGAACCTTAAGGTACAGTGTACAACGTGCATGGATGAAAGCCTATGCCGAACTCCTATGATCTCCAATCCCTCAACTGTCATGCATCAATAGCTGATATAACCACAATGGCCAGTGATTACATTAGCGAACTTTTATCAACCACTATAATACTGACAAATGCCACATAAAACTTTACTCTGAGAAAAGAAGCCTTAAGTTAACAATGTCAAGAAGCAGCATTAACTTCTCTGGACTCTGAATCATATGAGATGGACCATCACACAGTGGAAACATCTATTGAGGTCAGACCAATTAGTCATACAGATCTCTTTTGTAAAAAAAAAGGAAAATGTGTACTCCTAACCAAAGATTAAAAGGCCCACCCAGACTGTTATCAGCAGCCAGGGCTTATCATGGTATGGGGCTGTGCCAGTGCCCTTGGCAAAGGTAATTTCCATTTATGTGATGCCAGAATTATTGCAGAAAAGTACACTCAGATTTTAGAGCAACATATGCAGGCTTCAAGACAGAATCTCTTCAAGGGATGCCGTGTGGAGAATTCGAAAACAAAAATATGACAACATCCCTGTTCCACAACTTAATTTGTTAGCAGGAAGAAAGTCAAAATAATAACCCTTGAAACAAAGTGGTAAATGCTTTACTGTCCCCCTTTTTGAATTGGGTTACAAGCCTGAAATGTAAGAAAATGTTTATTAACAAATAACATGAAGCTGACCAGATGAAGCATTAAATATTTCAGGTTCATGTTGTTTGCAGTGAAATAAAACTAACACTGCTGTTGTTATTGTTTATTTTTGTTGGGGTTCTTTTTGCATTTTCCATACTGTCCCAGATGGTTTGATTAGGAGTTCCAAACTGATTAAGTACTTTGACTTGGTAAGGTAGCTAGGTAAGATCTATCTAAAGCTTGTAATTAGCCAATCATGACACAACTTTTAAAGAGTATATAAAGTGGGAGCAATTTAGTAATTACTAGTACTGTGCAATATTTGCACTGGCTGTTTGTGTTGTGTTATACATACACCGATAAGACAAAACATGGCTGCTTACAGACAGAATAACGAGGATTACCTGGCAACAACTTCACATGTCAAAGCCCGAGATGGATTAAACGGTAAACAAACAGTCAGTTCCATTAGTCATCGTGTTGGAGGCATGAGAAATTGTGTAATGCCTAGACTTGTGTCCCTTTCATAGCTCTAAATCGTTATGTTCAGATGACTGAGTTGGAGCGTCAAAGAAACAGCAAGAATTGTGAGTGGCTCTTGGTCAGCAGTGATAAGCACCACAAACACCTAAGGTTTAACACTACCAGGGCACGAAACACTATACCGTCTGGTCAGAGCTGCATTTTAAATTGTGAATTACAGGACGTTTCACTAAACACTTGGCATCACATCACACATAGATGCACACTGGCCGGAATATGTACCATGCTAACGCCAGTTCACCTTCTACAGTGATCAGCAATGAACAATCACATGTTGATGTTGGGTAACTTTGTGAACCATTTACCTGTGCTCACTGGAGGAAGAAGCCTTATGTGTTTATTATGTTGACAAATAACATGTTTCCAATGGAACTAAAGTCGAACAAAAATAACTACTTTTTCTGTCTCATTGTGCCATCTGCATAAACAATATCCAATGAGCAACCACTGGCCAGTTTTTGAATGAAGAAGAATAACGCTGTTTTGGACCATGGACTCCACAATACCTGGGAGATGACCACTAAGCAAACCACACTGAAATGATTAGAGGTAAATGATCACCACTTTCAGCAGTGCTCATAATAAATCCATGCATTTTGAAGGGTAGGCAAGCAAACAATACACTTGCAACCCAATTCAAAGGTGTAAGTTTTGAGATCAAGTGGAAAATACAGATAACTAGCATGGCTTTAGCTATTGATAGGTGGCTAAACATAACCTTAAAGTCATTTATACTTAAGAACCTTTGTGTAAAGACCAAACTCAATTTGAACATAGTACTACTTTGTGTGGTTCTTCAAGGAGACACATACCGTCTAAATTGCTTTCAGGTAGTTTCTACAACAGGCTTTAAAATTGGGCTCAGGCTTTGGCTAAGGGCGTTGGAGGGCTTTTGACCCCACTTTCTGGGAGCAGCTCCAGAGGGCGTAGAGGAAGACGAAGAGTGAGAGAGCCTGTCAGAGCATAGGGATGAGTGATGGAATTGTTCATGCCCACTGATTCCCATTTCTCTTCTTGCTGTGTTTCCAAACCAATCAATATGGATTATTTTAGAGTAGGTGTCATCATTGAGAAAGTAAGATAACGAGAATGAAAATACAGAGGGAAAAGGGAAAGAGAAAAAGCTAATGAAGAAGATTTACAGGACCTTGGAGAGCAGGCATGTAGGCTGGGTTTTGTTTACACTACTGCTGTGTCTCTATCGCCAAACAAAGCAGGAGCGAAAGCTGCAGTTACCCACCGTCACACTGCTGATTAGTGCGTGCGTGTGTGTGGAACGTCAGACAGGTGAGAGACTTCGAGCAGAGTAGGAGGGGTCGGTACGGATGGATGCTGTGGCTGTGCACTGTAATCTGGGCCGCGGCTCAGCCTCCTGTGGACCTGTGGTTAGCTTTCGCTCTGTACGTGCTCACACCTTACTAAAGACAGTTTGATCCTTCATCACACAACCTATGAATAAAAGCTGGGCTCTGCCGGGAAGTCGCCGCCTTAAAATGTATGGCTGTTTGCTGAATAAATGCTAGACCTCTCTTTAGGGTGTGAAAATAAAGGTTAGCATAAACATGAGCAGACAGGCACCAAAACATATGCCTGAAAGGCTGTTGTCATGGATACTGGCTGCTGTCATGCAGCCTGGCTGGTGGCGACTGATGGAGGAATCAATATACGATCAGAGGGGAGAATTCTCTCTCTGTCTATATCTCTCAGCCACTCTCATTACTAATCCTGACCAGGTTGGATGGTGCCAAGGGACTGGTCCTTCCTCAGCAATTCAGAGACAATTTTTTTCAAGCCCTGGCATTTTAAGTCAAAAAACAAAGAGCAAAAAAACAAGGGAACAAGGAAGATAAGAGAACGGTCGTTTTTGGCCAAATTAGCTGCAGTAACCATCAGACAGAGAAGACAGAGGTGCATTTGCAATTGTCCCTCTAAGCAATACTCAGATTTAGTACCAGAATTCAACTGATTTATGTCTGTGCGCAAGTGCCCAGAATATGATCCACACATGTGGGTGAGACACCGATATAAAGCGAGACAGGCTGATGAAAGCACTGACTGACATTAATTATCTTCTATTTACCTCAAATGTAGCTGAGCTTTTGTAAGGCCCTTTCTCTAAAGATCAGGCCACTCCTCATTTCCTCCAATGGTGTCGTCTTTTACATATGAAACACCTTCCTCAATCATTTCACGGCTGTTAATATGTGTATTATTTGACAGCCTAATCTATTCAGAGTGTCTCCTCATGTGACCAGAATCTTATTGAATAATGCTTTCTCAGTGTTTGTGTGGACACGGAGCACAAAAACTCCTCCTGGTCTTACAAAGAAGAGCCAGAATAAAGTGTTACCAACCTACAGCTTTAAATAGCTCTGGGTATGGTCAGCAGGATGGATATTGGCAGCCGATTCGGCAGCGGGCGTCTCGGAACCCTGCCAAACACTTTATTTCAGATCAGACCGTGGCGTAGATATGTTGCGGATGGCTTTCCTTCTGCATCGATCAGTACACGACAGGTGCGTTGAGCACCATCGAACCTTTCTCCAGCTCAACATATCTGTTTTTATTTGTCTGCTACTCAGTAAAAGGCTAAGTCATGGTGGACTGTTCATGAATAAGTAAAGAAGAGGTCATTATCAGAGTTCTAACACTCTGGGGGGAAAAAAAGAGACTCTTCTGAGCTGGCCTATAACCGTCTGCAAACAGTAAAACTGCACGTGGATGCATGAGGCAGTTCAATGTGAGCTCCCACTTGAGGAAAAAGTAAAATGGGGAAATTTGAGGAAGTATGAGTGCCAGAGGTGAAGTCACCTCCAGTGAACAGCCTGAGATCCCAGTGGCACCATCACTTCTATCACATTACTGGGTGATTGTATCGACTGTTCCACGACGTTTATGACGTTTATGTATGCCACAGGTCATGCCATTTATATGCTTTTGGAATTGCCACTCATGATGGGCAAGTGAAAGGTACTCTAAGAAAGACTTCATTCTACCACTTGTTAACATTTGCACACGTTACAGATTCAGACATGCCATACCATTTTTTGTCATGACTTTTGAACACACTTCAATTATATGCTCCTACAAGAACTCATTGGCCTTAAAATATTAGCCCAATTATACCGCTCACAAAAAAGTATAGATACTTCAAAATGAAATATCCCATAATAACATATCCCCTAATTTTTAGGAGCAGTGCAGTGCACACCTACACTAACAGTATACCACCACCACCACAATTCGCTAGAGCAGCACTGCAGCGATCTACTGTAGATATGAGTTCTGGTGCCAGGCTGGTTGTAACATAGGCACAATTAGCCATGTTTGAGCAAGAAAAAGATGGAAGTACATATAATTCCCAGGCTCTGCAACTGCAACAATTAAAAAGGCACAGGGTACATTTGCCTGGGCCCTGATACAACCAAACCACCGAAACTGAAGCCGAATGCTGCAGCATATCTAATTTTCAATTGACAAACATGTTCTTATGTCACCCCACTGCTGTGTTTTCTTCGCTGCCTCCCAATAGCTGTCCAGTTTTAAAGCTCTGATGCAATTTTGTCAGCCAAAAATTTGATTTTTTTTTTAAACATTTGACCAACTGATTTATGCTTTCTTTCTTTCTAAGAATTATTAATTACAGCATACGTGAAATGTATCTTCTTTAAACCATCTTTATTGCTAATGGAATATAGCAAAAGGTTGCTGGCTTGTGCCCCTCTCTGCACTCTTGCTAGATTTAGCTTTAACCGCTTTGCTTTTGCTAGTTCTGGGTTATGCCGTTTTGAACATTTTTTTGTTGTTCCGAGCGTTTTTGAGTCGTTTCTTTATAGCCAGATTTTAGTTGATTCCGTAGCACTTAAAACACAACTGATATCTAGTGCTTTCGAACATGCACTGCGTACATGTGAACAGAATTATCAATTCAATTTTGTAAAAGCACTTTGCTGTTGTGGTTATATGACACTGATTTTCCAATTCTGATCGCTGGCTTATTGATCAGTACATCTTTAATACAAAGCCAAAACAGTTTCAGCCCATTCTTACCTAAAGCTTCTAATTAAACCTTAATATGTATCTCATACAGTTTCAGACTCAGACGTTTGGCACCACTTTCAACTCAAGACTCAAAGGAAGACAAGCGTCAAGATTTCTTTGCGTGATGGCAGCCAGGTTGTGGCATGAACTTCTACTGGATGTCTGAATGGCTGATGTCTGAGTCGATTACTCTATTCAAACTGTGACTAAAGACTCATCGTTTCCCTCAGCACTTAAGGGAAGCTTGAAACTGTGCTTACACATTACACATATCACTGTTCCTTTGATTTATGATTTCAGGCAAAACCTACATCAACTCCTAATTGTGTTTTAGTTTGATGATTATGTTCTTGAGTTGCTGACTATTTGTACTAACATGAGGTAGTCTGCTAAGAAGAATACAAAGCAATTGTAAATGTTTATGCTGTAAAAGTAAATCTGGAATCCCTGTGACTCCTTCTAAAGAAAAAAGGGGGTTTAGAACATGGGAGCAACTAGGTTTTCTAGGTATAACATTAAAGTTTTGAATTATACTTACATTTAACAGATGGCTGTCTCAAAAGCAACCTAGAGATAATTCAATCTTACATAAAGGTGAGTGACATTTGAAAAAAGCATGAAGAACACTCCACAACAAAAATATAGTTGCTAAAATATAATTTCCCAAAATACAGACACAAGAAAAATAAATAAACATATAAAAATCACAGAATTGTTTGAACACTTCTGTGTCCCCAGATATAGTCCTACTCACTGCAGGTGTGCTTTGTAGGAACACAAACAGCAACCCACCTGGTGGTATTTACATTTCACTTTTCTTTTAGGTCCAAAATCCCAAAGTGAAAGTAAAGAGTAAATTGGCAACAGAGCTATTAATAGTTCAGGTGCCTGTTTATTTTTAATCCATTAACACAGCTTGCATTGCTAATATTCTCATAAACACTATTCCACAAATTAGATTCCCATCTGAGCTGTGAGTGATCCTAGAGATTAACGGGAGGATGGTTTTAGTTAAACTGCATGCCAGAGCTAAACCATCTTAGGCTTTACGCATAATTGAGGGGACAGTGTAGTTAACGTGGTTCTTAACCAGCTGCTGGTGTAAACTCAATTAGAGTGAAGTACTGGATCTGACTTACTGTCTTGTACGTCAAAAGAGCACAAGCTGCAGAATTGTGAACTATCTAGGGCTGTCACAGTGCCGTGGTTTAACTCTTCTTTCCGGCCTTTGAGGTGCATTGGAATTATAATTGCTTACATGCAGAGTGAAAATAACTTATGAAACCTCGATGTTTGTGACATTCCAGAAGCAAAAACTGCAACCCAGATCTTCACATCTAGAAGCACATTTAGCACTTTTAGCAACACACACACACACACACACACACACACACACACACACACACACACACACACACACACACACACACACACAC
>JAUZST010007413.1:5000-14200 GCA_034779995.1 Parotocinclus haroldoi | reverse complement strand
TCCGCTCTAAGTGGCGACTTGTGGCTTCTTTTTCTTATTCGCTCTCACCTTCTTTGGTCCAAATAAGGGAATAAAATTACAGGTATAGAATAGGATTTGTTTCTGTACTTTAGGATCCGGTCCCAATAAGCGGCTGCTCCCGTTATCCGGATTTGACTGTATAGCCAAGGGTTTGCATCAGTTTGCAGTTATAAAAATATTTAGATCGTCTATCTAATGCTTTTTAATGTTCAGCGCAACGCATTCAACTCCCAAAAATAACAAAGGCTTTAGGCTGTTTTTATAAATCAAAAACCAAAGGTTTATCCATGTCCGTAGGTTCTATTTCTGTGACATTATAATTATACATATATATATATAAAATGCTATAATATTTCTAAACGTTTTGTAAAAGTCTCATTTAATATGAAGTGTAGAGTTTGGCATAAGAACTGCTCTAAAAGAGCCGATTTAATAAACACCAAGCCTTCTAATCTAAGAGTCAGACGTCAATGGCTGCAATCAAACGTTCTGGCTGGGTCCCAGCAAGACCATGTGGGCCGGCCGGTTAATCACTGGACATGAGCTTATCATGAACCAGTTTGGATCAGCGCGGACGTCATTCTGCTCTTTGCTGTTTACAGTAGGCACTGATACGCACGCATTCTCCTGCCTTCACTTCACTTCATTCAGTTTCGCACGTACGGAAACGCTTCGGCCGTCCGCAGCGCTCTCTTTGCAGAATCAAAAAAGGTGTCGAGGTCCACAGATCGGCCTGCACATCTCCTGCACATCTCAGCTCTGCTTAGCAAGATGCTGTTTGTCCTAGTATCGATTTAGCCATACTCAGCGGACGCGAGTGTTTATTTAATTCCCATTAATACACTAGTGCATGCTTTTACGGACGTTTAATTAAGTTACAGACGATTTAATGCACCGGAACGGTTTTATCTGGGCATGAATTTGGCCGAAATCGCGGGAGCAGCAGCACCTAACAGCCCCCGTGAGCTTACCTGTTATTGTTCTTCCACTCCCCCCTAAACAAATGATATTAGTTTTCTATATTAGGATTCTTCTTGTCGTTCAGCAGTGAATCCCACAGTCCCTTCAAATCAGTTTATTAAATCCCAAACGCCTTTATCTTTCCTGTAGTAAAGTACTTTCAGGTAGGTTCTGAGGTCTTGTTGTAGCACACGACCTGCAGGTTCTTCACCGACTGTGGAACTCTTTGAGAACCGTCACCGTGCTTAACAGTTGGCAGTTAAAATAGTATCTCCTTTTTAGCCCCAAAATACCGTCCGTTCTGTCTTGCAGCTAAAGAGTTCGACCTTCGCTTCACCCGATTATACCCGTTTGCTTTCTCGTTTCCCTCAGACACGACCTGTGGCGCCTGTAGGATCTGTTTTGGTTCCTAGGGGGCCAAAGGTTTGACAACACTTCTAACAGTGCTTAGAATACGCGGCAGCAATGCACATTTACATACAGCCTGTACATCTAGGTAAAACGTAACCGAGGCGCACGTGTACGTTTACTTATTTCCAGAGGTTCCACCAACCTTGCCCCCAACGAAAACGGTTACGCAACAGCCTTTTCCGACCAGGATAAACATCTGGCGGCATCGACCCGCCACAGTCAAGCAAACGTCAAGTTTTACCGTCGTCTTTTTCTACAGGCAGAACTCGAAACTAAAGGCAAATCGTACATCTCTGTGGATCTGTGGTCTGTCACTCGAACCCTTGGGGGGACACGTGTTTACAGCTTATCTCCACAAAAGATACGGCCTTCTAGAAGCAAACAATGTGAAAGCTCTTCTCTCTCTGCCACACGGACGGAAGCGTGGCCCGCTTTGATAGGCAGGATCTTTTTGTTACTGCCAGTAAATTTCCTGTTATCCTGCCCCAATTTTTGCTTGACAATTTCCTATTGAGTAAAGCAGCGAGTTTTTTTTATATAAGCCTCTGCTCTGCTCTGCACTTTTAATGGAATTTTTTATTTATTTATTTTTTTTTTTACAACAAACAGCTCCCGACTGTTACCGAAATACAAAGTGTAATAGAGGTTACTGTAAGAAACAGTTAAGATCTTCCTGATGTCTAACGATCTACTTCAACTCGCAATCTAGACATAAATGTTTGTTTTTCGGGAAAGTTTGTCCCTAAACGCCGGCGGCCTATCAAGTTCATCTGCAATGCAGGTCATGTGTAAAAAGGTTTGGCACAATACGACAACTTTAGAAAAGAAATGATGACCACAATCAGGGATAGATGGGTTCAATCCCAGGACGGGGCGCCCTGGGTCCTTTCTGTGTGGAGACTGCATGTCGTCCCCGTGTCTGCGTGGGTTTACTCCTGGTACTCCGGTTTCCGGTTTTGTTAGGTTCATTGGTGTCTCTAAAAGTGGCCCTTAGTGTGTGTGTGTGTGTGTGTGTGTGCATGCCCTACGTTGGATTGGTGCCCCGTCCAGGGTTGCTCCTGCCCTTGCGCCCAGAGTTGGGCACCGGCTGGTCCACGCCCCCATGTGGATTCAGCAGAAAATAATGAATGAATGAATGAATGAATGAGCGTCTGAAGCAAAGCTAGGGTTACACCACCCAAACTGGACCGGATCTTTGCTGGTCCTGTGGGGGTCCCGACCAAGGGGACAACCAAGGTGTGTATAGAAACAGACGGACTACAGTCTGTGACTGTAAGATTACAAAGTGCTTCTTCGCTGCTGACCAACACGAGCGGCTATTTCATGCAATTTCTGCGAGCAGTATATACGGTGACTTATAAATTGGACAAACAGGAAGGTGGACCTACTAGATTTTTGGCCACACCAAAGTTTTGATTGGCTACAGACCTTAAGATGTGCAGACCTAGGTCAGATTTAAGTTTAGGACCTGATCCAGAAAGCTCAGAGGTTTCACCTGGAAAAACTCTCCAGCTGCTCCCAGACACAGACCAGTTCGATAAACAAACGAGTCAGGTACTGGATCCCGAAAAGTAATGAACGCGATCCGTAACCTCTCCTCGGTGTCAGGAAGGACCTTGCATGTCACCGCGCTTTTTATAAAGCTGAGGATGTCCTTTGACGAGGTCAACCCTTACCAGTTCAGTCAGACAGCAGACCTTGGAGCCACGGCTGCCGGACACTGAAATAGCATCGCGTCCGGCTGGCGCGAGAGGGGCAGCCAGGCCACGGAACAGACCTCCTCCCCGGATTGAGGAGTCAGCACGTCCTGGTCCCCGTGGAGGACCCTGGTCAATTCTGCAGCCCGGGTTTTACAAAACAGAGCCAAACAAGGCCAGGGTGGACTTTGATTCCTTTATTGTCCGTGAAGGACGGGAGCCAAACGACGACTGGATGTCCCTTTTGTGCACATTTATCTGCATACGAGTGGCCTTTCCTATTTCCTGTCCTCACTTGATATGAGGTGAGGATGTTCTCAGAGAAGGCGGGGGGGCGGGGGGGTCGCGGGCTGGGGATCACCGAAGCGCGTTTCCTACATGCCACATTCGTCCCCTGACTACGATTTCCTGTACCTGTGCCGACGGCCACACAGGACGCGCTCGGCTTTCCACTGCACTGTTTGAACTGTCATCGCTCTCGGCCTGGAGCGTTTTCATCCCTCGGCAGGGTTGAGAGGAAAAGCTTTTTCCATCCACAACTGTGCAAAAGCACTGAACTCCGAGATTCTCATGCACCGCAGGGTCACGGTCCGAAACAAGACGCAGGTCTGATTTGCACGCAGTTCCTTCCACCGACCCTCAGTCATCTGTGGGAGGTCGATTCCGTGTGTCCGTGGGGACGCTCTGAAAAGTCAGTAATAGTGCTGCACCATCACGGCTCCAACAGTTTAGAATAATAATAATAATAATAATAATAATAATAACTACACCTGACACAAGCCATTACACAATTTAGGAACAATTCAAATAACTATTCCCTTATATCTTATCTTCATATAATCAGCAGCTCTGGACATTTTCCCAACATCCCCCAAACGTGACAATAAAATATATTTAAAACCAGCTTTTTCTATCATTGTTAAACTTATTTTGATTCTTTATTTCCTATTTAACACTCACATCAGGTTTTGTTAGCTGGTTTGTTAGTTTTGGGCACATTCCCTATCATTTCAAGAGTTTTAACGTCACGTTTGGAGTGCAGGCAGTCTTTGTGTCCAGTTTTCGCACATTGTTGTTTTCGAATGTCAAAAGACTGTGAGAGGGTTTCAGCGATTAATTAGGATAAAATCCTGTTCAGAACAGATTATACAGTACAGAGCAAAAGGCTAAGGCCAGCAGTAGCTCTGATTTACCACTGCTTTGGCGAATAATTTCTTCTCACGATTATTGCTATTTAATGTGAGCTTATCAGATCTGGGAGCTTCATCAGAACGCCAAGTTGACCCTTCTACACTCCAAAGGTGACTGATCAGGAATGCTTTTCGGAAGGGTAGCAGCCAAGAAACCCCCTTTTTTTTTCCCGAAGGGGAGCCTGTTGAGAAGGCTAAGATATGGTAAGGCTCATAAAGATCGGAATGAAGATCAGCGGAACAGAGAATTATGGGAGTGACGAATTCGAGTTTGATGTTTTTGGGTCCAGTCGTCGACAGCATGCCGTTACGGTGGCCTAAGACTTTTGCCCAGCACTGCACAACGATGTCCTTACGACTAATATCCTTATATAAAATACGAAACATTTTTGCCAGCGTCACTTTGAGCAGGACAAATAAATTTGCGCTCGAAATCCTGACGCCTGTCACTTTGAGAAGGCGTCCTACGTTTTGCTGGACCGCCCGTCTTAACGTGGCGCGGATCCAAGTCGTGATCTCACATTTCAGATAACGAGGTATTCCCCGGGAAGGGAATAAAATGGGAGCCATGCAGGTGATGGCGCAGCCATAAAAACAGACAGAAGGGTCAGGGCGAGGTAACGCCATGGATAATAGAGCAGGCGTAGGAGAGCAGGAGGAAGCTGGCAGCTTCCTTCAACCCCACCAAATACGCTCCTTCCCATGAACCCTCAGTGACCTCGACGAAACGGCCGGGCTGCATGACCGGCCGCAGCAGCCGAACGCAGAGGCGCGCGAGCAAAGCGTCTGATTGTTCAAGGCCCCTGAAGAAGGCTCGAAAACACTGCTGATGCCGTGATGACAACCCACTGGAAGCCGTAGCGGGAGCGGCCCGAAACTCTGCACACCATTAAGCCCATATTCATAACTCAGAGAAAACGTAATAGGGTTTTTAAGCCGACATGCATGAGGCGATTCGGAGGAAGCTGCGTTAAGTCTTTGCAGTGGCTGCTTTCAATTTCAGGTTTTAATTTCATATAAATATTTGCCCTGTCCTTACTTAAAGTTAAAGAAAACAACAGATCTGTTGTTGAGGTGCTTCACGGGCGTCCACGCAGACCCAGTCGGGCCATGTCTGAGAGAGGAAAGGTCTGCCGGAGCCCCCACGACCCTGACTACAAAAAAAAAAGAGAGAGAAAATAAATCATAGCCAACTGACTAAAAGAAAAAAAAAAGGAATTTGAAGGGCAGCTGTGGAATCCCGTCAGTAAACATTCCTGCTAAACACAATTCCTTAGTCAAATTTGTAAACAAAGCTCGGCCTCTGCATAATCCGTTTTTTTTTTGTTTTTTTTTCAGATGGAAAAACTGTTTTCAGAGGTTTTTGTGGTTCAGTACAGCGCAGGAGCATGTGGGTCTGATTATGCAGCGATACCACAAAAATGTTTTACAGTATGGTGTCGGGAATTTCAATCAAATTAGGTACTAAATTACAACGCAGTGATCAGTAAAACATAAATCAACCGCCTAGGCAGGAGCAGCCTTTGCTCTAAGTGTGCCCCGGACATAAAATATGCCTCTGTGCGTCGTCGGACCCACTTTAAAATGTTCCCGTGCCCCACTAAAATCCCACCATTAAAATGTCAGTTTTGTCCTCGGTTGCTGAGCAGAACGATAAGACATGGCATGCAGAAACAAAGGCAGGCACTACATTTCCCATAATGCCCTACTATCTTCCCAAACGATATTATATTGTATAATTAGATATATATTTTTAAAAAAAGATTCATACCCAGATGCTCAGGAACTTACACCGGTCAAGGCAATCAAAATAATGGATCCCTATTCACTACACATTCAACAGACTCTACACATATATACTCACTGGCCACTTTATTAGGTACGCCTGTTCAACTGGCTGCTTACAAATATGTAATCGGCCGATCACAAGGCAGCAACTGAATGCATAAGGTAGGTAGGTAAGATCAAAACGAAAAAAGGTAGGAATGGATCAGAAAGGGGAAGACAGGCGATATGAGTGATTTCGGAAAGTGGCCTGGTTGTTAGTGCTAGACAGGCCGATCTACGGAGGTTTTCACACGCAGGGCCATCTCTAGAGTTTACAAAGAATGATCCGCAAAGCAGAAACTACCCAACGTGGGACGTTCCCTGGGTCGAAACGGCTTGCTGACGCTCAGGGTGGGTCGAGCCGATAGAAAAGTTACTTTAACTCAAAGTTTCGCTCGCTTGTTCCAACCGAGATTGCTTCTCTGAGCAGCCTTGAAGCGGATGGGCCACAGCAGCAGAGCCCCTCCTGTCAGCTAAGAATAAATAACCGAACCTACAATCCAGACGGGCTCAGCAAGAGCGAACGATAAAAGGTTGGAAAAGCGCCCTGGAAAAAGAGTCTCGATTTCTGCTGTAACATCCGGATGGTCGGGTCGGAATTTGGCATGAACGACATCAAAGCTTGGCTCTGTACTAGCTCGTATCAGTCGATCAGACTGCTGGTGTTGTAAACATGTGACGATATTTTCTTGGCACACTTTGGGCCACACTTTGGAATACCAGCGGAGCATCGTTTGAACCCCACGGCCTAGCCGAGTATAGTCGCTGACCGGGGACCGCTGACCCTTTATGAGCACAGCGTACCCTCTTCTGATGGGTCCTTCCAGCAGGACAACGCTCCATGTCCCAAAACGTAAGTCCCCTGTAGCTTGAACGTGACAGTGAGTTCACTGTAACTCCACAGTCACCAGGTCTTAAATCGACATAGAATTCCCCTAGTCGCATCGAGACGCGTCTGTGTGAGCGCGGCCATTTTTTTCTCCCCTTCCCCGTGGCTAGTCTTGTGTCAGTGTCCTTACCTGAGTTATCTTCCTGCTCACATACTGTGCTCCTCGGGGGATAGTAAGTGGGCGGGGCTTTTTAAAATCTCCAATCTTGCTTAAGGACCCGACGGTGGCTGCTCAGCAGAGGTGGGATTTGAACCCAGGACCATCAGGTCCAGAGTCCAGTACCTTCACCGCTAGGCAGTTCCGACATATTGTGTGTACCTAATAAAGTGGACACTTGATCACGGCACGTAATCCTTCTTCAAACAGTAACGATCGCCTAGGCAATGATGCGTTACCGGGTTACCGTCCTAATTAGTCGTTCGGCACCCCATTAGAGCGAACAAGTCACAAATACGTCTAATAAATAAAGAGTATGTTATTACTGACTCAGCGGGGGTTAATACCTGCAGCTGGAGGCTGTGTGTGTGTGTGTGTGTGTGTGTGTGTGTGTGCGCGTGTGTGTGTAGTGCTCGACTTTTCTCTTTGCAGGGGGTGATTAAGGAAGACATGAGCTCACCACTCACGGCTCAGCCCAGTAACCAGAGCACACCGAAAACGGTGTACTGACCAAAAAAAGTTTGAGCGCCAAAAGTTTGCCACACTGTGTATTACCCTTAATTCGTCAACATAAGAGCTATAAAACACTCGAAAGGTATTCGTGCACTTTGTCTCGTCAACCCATCAACCCTGTAACTAATAATAAAACAACAGAACGTTTAATAGGAGCCTTTCCTCCATTCCTTCATTCATTCATTATCTGAGAGACTCAGTGGCGTCTGAGGGAGGGGAGGACGATCAGGAGGTCATCCATTGGCACTTGGGTCATACCGGCCCCTAAATGCACGGGGTGGTTTATCCCGTCCCGTGACTCGGACCAGAAGGAATCGTTCATGTTTTCCGCCCCTCTGTACACACTTTTGCGAAAAAAAAAGTCTTTCAAAGCTGAATCGAACGAACCCGGTGTTTTAATAAGACGAGACGCTCCTCTGTCCTTTCACTCGTTCCTCAGGAATGAAAGCTTACAAGGCACGGCTTTATGTCTGTGATTTTAATCGATTACAATTGCACGTAAGTACTTAACAACGTGGGATAATCAGCTCCAGCCTCTGCCACAGCAACACGGCCGGTTTGCTCCACGTGCTTTTAATCGGAGCGCATTTATTTCGGGCAGATGCGCCCGAGTGACGGTTCCAGATTCCTGATGCTGACGGAGTCCGTCTCTCCACACGACTGTGCCCTGGCAAGTCTAACCTGGCAAACACCCCTCCTGGGTCTTGGTCACTGATATCTGTGTTGACAGAAGTCCTGGATTCACTCTGCACTCCGGTACGACGGGAAGTTTTTCCTACACGACGCTGGCCAGAAAAATAACTTCTGATCACTGAGGGGTTGGTTTGGCTAGTTGCCTTTTTTGGGTCCAAACACCATAAACTGTGCAGTTTACTCACTGGGTTTAACTTAATTATAATTACAGTGCGTGTATTACATAAATCAGAGACGGTCTACGCGAACAATACTGAAAAACAATAAATGATAGTGGGGTTTCTATTTTCTATTTTCCAGCTGCACTGATCTAATTTAAAAACCTATTTTTTTTTATACTTTATAACAAATGCCTTTTTAGGCATAAAACCTGTGGTGTTACCACTGTAAACCCCCTACTTTTTGCAGTTGAAACCCCACTTCCATTCTATCCGTTATTTTTGTTTGCTTTTCCGTCCTCTTTAGCTTTAGCTGCGTCTTCCGTGCTTCCGATTTAAAAAAAAAAAAAAAAAAAGTAACTCAGGAGCTCCTGATTTCGAGCACAGCTTCACACCGTTAGCCGTTAGCTTGCAACCTGCATGTTAAGCTAACCACTGCTAGCGATAACCAAAATATTTCCGTGTGATTCAAGTCTAGTCAAGTTTTATTTTACTTTTATTTCTATAGCGCTTTTTATAACTGAGCATCGTCTCAACGAAGCCTTACGATCTATTATCTTAAAGGCCCAATGCCAAGGAAAACATCCCTGAATGTAGAAGGAAGAAACCCTGGGAGAAACCAAGGCTCAAAAAGGGACCTGGGTGGCTTTTAATTTAAGCTTCTTCAAGGTAGATAAAGGGTGA
>JAUZST010007412.1:0-14201 GCA_034779995.1 Parotocinclus haroldoi | reverse complement strand
GTGTGTGTGTGTGTGTGTGTGTGTGTGTGTGTGTGTGTGTGTGTGTGTGTGTGTGTGTGTGTGTGTGTGTGTAGAGAATTAGACCCAGTATTATGCGAAGTTACCTTGATGAACTCAAGAGCTGAGCTGTACCTGAGGTTTCTGAAGCGGCGCATTACAGGAGATTTTGATGTAGCAGATGCAACGGCAGTGGACTCAGTTATACAAGGTAATGATCTAAAAACTTTCCTCATCTTTACTGGTTTTGGTCATTATGAATTCACTGGCTATTTTATCGACTACATCTACCAAATAGGTACATTATGATATTTGGAGAGCAGAACCCTATCCCTGCCTGTTTTCAGCATCACATGCATTCAGTGATGTCAGTACAATATTCTAGCGCTGGGACCAGATGACTTGCCCTTGTGGCTTGTTTTCTTCATATTAGACAGAGTTTGCTGACATGTTCAGCCTCGTATAATCGGTTTGTTGTGTGTGCACTTGCATCTTCAAACCGCTGTTACTGTGTCAAAATGTGCACACCTAAATAAAAGCAAACAAGACCAGCTCTCTTTTTCAGAATGTTTCATCTAATGTTAGGTGTCACAGTATAGCAATAGCATCCACTATAAAGCTTAGATCACTAATATTAGGGAAGTGGATGGGGTAGCTATAGACTCCATCCATATCCACTATGGTACACAGATACACACTTACCGTGGAATTTGATTCGATAGGTATTGTTGTTAGCGTTTGATTTTTCTGTTATTTTAGGACTCAAGCTCCACCACTGTCAAACTGCAAATATTAGGTCCTTAAACAAAGGCCCCTAACCCTAAGTTGACATTACTGGAGTATTGTGTATTGGGCTGGTGTAAATGTGTCGTACTATACTGAGAGTATATGCATAATGAAGCTGGCGAGCTGACTGTTTCGTCCTGCATATCGATGACAAAAGGGGGATAAATATATATCTCAGTAACAATACCACTGATTGTATCACAAGCTGGCATCCCACTACCACACCACTGTCAATAGTGTGACACATAAATATGTTTGTATCAGTTGTAGTGCTCTTTACATGCTAGTACACGGGCAACAATTAATCCATATAATCGACTAAAATCAATTACTAAATTAGTTGGCAACCAATAAAGTGGTCAGTTAGTCAGTGACGGCAACACACACATTTCACACTCTAACTAGAAATGTTTAACATAATACTTTATACTTCCAGTTTTGCACAATGTTGCTCCTTTGCAAGTAACAAATTTTGCCAGGAAAACATATGAGACTTTTCCTTATCTTGTGTACTGGGGGGAAAGTTCGTCTAAAACAGTGCATTTTTGAATAAGGTATTCATCTTTATTTTCTTCAGTTAACCAATGCATAAAACAACCTCAAAATAAACTTCAAGTTATTTGGTTAGTATACCAGCTAGAGGTAACTGTGTTAGTTGTGGCTTTGTAAACTGATAACTGTATATGGAGTCGTTTATAATAGAATATGAATTAAAATAAATCACTGCCATGTTGCAGAGCACCAGCAATCTTTGGAGCGATTGCTGAAGGATTGCCAGCTCAGTTGCACCATGCAGGAGCTGATTGGCTACTATATCCCCATGGAGGAGTATTATATGAGAGAGACTGTTAACAAGGTAATCCATTATAGGACATTTACATATATTGCTTTTTTAAATGTTATAGTTTTTTTTTATAAAAATACATTTTCATTGGTCTATGTAAACGTTGATACTCTTTTTAGGCAGTTGCCATGGATACAGCCGAAGCAGGTCAGCTGAGCTCCAGCATGGTCGATGATGTGTTTTATATTGTTAAGAAGTGCATCAGTCGTGCTCTTACCAGTGGCAGCTCTGACTGCGTGTGTGCTATGATCAACCATGCCACCAGTGTCCTGGAGACAGATTTCCGGTAAACTGCATGTTAGGCATACATCATTACATAGTCTTTACATATTCTATGAAATACTTTCTAGAATATTCTGTAGTTTATCATGCAGTTGTTCCAGATTTGTTGGCTAGGCATATATGATTTAAATTTCCCATTCCACCGTGTTGAAATCTGGTGATTTTGGAGGCCATTTGAGTACAATTTACTCCTGGTCATGTTCATGAAAGCAGGTTGAGATTTTGAGCCTCGTGCCATGGCTTGTTATCCTGCTGAATTTAGCCAGCAGGAGATGGTTACACTCTGGTCATGAATGGATGGACATAGTTGACAACAATGCTTGGGTATGTTGTGGTGTTTAAACAATTCTCAGCTGGTATTAATGGGCCCAAAGTGTGCTGAGTAAATATCCCACACACACAAATACACCACCAGCAGCCTGAAACACTGATACAAGGCATGGGGGATCTTTGCTTTCATGTTGTTTATGCCAAATTCTGACCCCACTGGCAGAAGGTCATAGTGGAAAATGAGACTTATCAATTTTGGTGAAACTCAGCTGTCTGTTCTTAGCTGACAGAAAGCTGTTGTAGCTAGGGATGCTCTGATCATTGTTTTATGCAATGAAACAAAAGTCAAAGTAAACATTATATGTTTTTAATTTGCATTTTCTATACTGTTCCAACTTTTTTTCTGGTTAGGGGCTTTCTGCCTGATTATTTCACAACAGCTAGGAGATTATGTCTAATATAAGATGGTGAGATTATGGAACTAATATAAATGGGCAGTAAAAACGCATTAAAAGTTTGCCATTAATATTAGTTATAATAATATTAATTATAATATGTAGTAATATTATTTTCTAGCAATCTGTTTTGGTTTCGTAATACTGCTCTTATTGTAGGCAGAATCTGATTGCTATATTTTTCTGGACAGTTACATTTCCACTTGCTTTTTATTTCCAACATGCCTAAAAATGTTAAGTAAATACTAGAGTTGTAGAGTACTAGAGTGTACTAGAGTTGACCGATAAGCCAATGCAGTTAACTGTAATCCTGAATCAAGTGTAAAATGATATGCATGAGGCATTCAGGTGGTGCTACATGGGCATCTTATGGTTATGACTAGAGAGGCTGTGCCTGAGAAAGGGGAGGCAGGCATCCACAAGTCACCCCATTCACGAATGTCAGAATTAGCCCACCATGACCTTAGCAGGACAGGCATTGTAAATTAATCACTACCATTAAACAATTAAGTAATGTGTATTGCAGTGATTCTTTTCCATTTGCATAAAGTAGAAGCATATATTATGCGGTGTGTGTTATATTGTGTTTTAAGCCTTCCCTCTCTAAATGGGTAACAGAATATACAAACACACTTTTTCAGATACCAGTGGCACTTTCCTCTCTGGCTGATGTGGTACATGCTATTCAACACATCATAACCAATGACACTGCAAGAAAAATACTGCCCAGACAAGCCCACAAAGTAATTGTCATTTTTGCCTTTAAATTATACACCCACTGGCCACTTTAATAGGTACGCCTATTCAAATGCTCCTTTATGCAGATATCTCATCAGTCAGTCAAATGGTAGCAAATTTTAGCCATGTAGACAAGTTCAAGACAAACTGCTGAAGTTCACATTGAGCTTCAATCAGATAGCTTCAACTGGATTCTACCTACAATAAGACCAGTATTATGAAACTAAAACAGATTGCTAAAAAATAATATTACTATATTAATGGCAAACTTTTTATGTTTTTTCTTTACTGCCCATTTGTATTAGTTCCATGATCTCATCATCTTATATTAGATGTAATCTCCTAGCTGTTGTGAAATAATCAGGCAGAAAGCCCCTAACCAGAAAAAAAGTTGGAACAGTATAGAAAATGCAGATTTAAAAAAATATAATGTTTCTTACATTTACTTTGACTTTTGTTTCATTGCAGAAAGTATGAACCTGAGATATTTCGTCTGATCCATTTCTGCATTCGGACCTGCAAGACATTACAAAAAAGTTGGGATGGGGCCAATTTACAACTAGTAATGTTAAATAAATAATGATGTGATTTCAAGCAGGTGATGTCAATAGGTGATTGTATTCATTATTTGCTACAAAAGAAGCAACCAGGAAAGAACCTTTTAATGAGACAAAATCTGCAATGGCCAATAATTGTGTGAGAAAATTACTCAATTGACTCAGCAAAAATGAACCTCCAGACTGTCAACAGTAAGTCAGAAATCCAGATTCATTAAGGCTATGTGGTTGTGTCAGTGCCCTTAGCAAATGTCATTTTCAGTTCTTTGATGTCAACATTGATGCAGAAAGGTACATTCAGGTTTGATAGATTTTAGATTCCAGAAACATCCATGCGTTTATCAAGAAGACAACACAAGTCAAATCAGAAAACAAGTTATAAGTAATATGTAAATATGTAAATCCTTTTCTTTCATTGTTAAATTGTTTTTAAACACTGCAGTACTTTTCTCATACGTTCACTGACCACTGGAGATCCTCTTCCCACCTTTGCTCCTCAAAGACTGAGCCTTTGCTAATTTAATACATTTTTGTGAGTGGTATGCATGTTTGCATTTTCCGTACTATGCCAGGTTTTTCTTATTCTGGATTGTATTGCTTCCTGGAGTGTGAACGCTAGTTATAATGACTGAAATTATTGTGTCAAAATATACCGAACATTGTAGCAATACAAAAATAAATAAAAATCTGTAGAGTGTGTTGTAGTTGAGGGTGTGAAGCTGATCCACTTATGTGTCAGATTTCAAATTACACTGCTCACAAATATTAGAGGATATTTCTTAATGAATTCCACAAGAACTGCTGGACAACCTGATCCTGTCCATGCTCCATCACTGTCAGTGTGTTTTGGCAGTCTTGGGTGATCATACTTGGTTGACATGCGTCTGTTCAGCCCCATGAACATGTCACTAGCTACACAATCACAATTAAATTGGCATCCTATTTATTAATCAAACAACTTTCTTTGACTTTTTATTTGATGTTCTGATGATTTGTTTATTGAAATCAAATCAAATGCTTCTTTTTAGTTGCTTCATATTTATTTTGAAATATCCACTATTGTTTGTGAGCTGTGGATTATTATATTATTATTTTTTTTATATGTGTTTGTGTGTAGAGAAGTGCTGGTGTGCAAGCTAAGAGCTGGTTATCCAGCCAGCACTCTTCAGGACCTTCAACGTGGTGTAACCAGTGCTGTTAGCCTGATGCAGAGCAGCCTTCAGCAAGGAAAGATACAGACTCTAGGCATAGAGAGTCAGGAGCAAGCTAAGAGTGCATATCTGGTGACTAAATCCTTGTGTATTAACCCAATATGATTTTATTATAATTTTATTCTAATGGTTAAACATTAGATGGTGGTATTCTTAAGATTTAACTTTCTTAACTGTACCCAGGTGACTCTCAATAATGTGGAAGTCTGCAGTGAGAATATCAGCACTCTTAAAAAGAATCTGGAGGTGGGTATTCATCCAGTGTTGAAAATCCTCTAGCTTAACCTGTAGCATTTCTAATTTACTGGATTTTATTACAATATCATCTGCTTTCACCTTCTGCTTTCAGAGTGATTGTGCCAAGTTATTTGGCCAGGTAGCAGGCTCGGAACATGCTCAGGCCAAGATAGAAAGCTGTCTGTCTGACTTGGTGAATACTTCCAGCAGGTTCAAGGATCTCCTTCAGGTCAGACAATCTGAGTGTGTCATACATGCCCATGAATGAATGTCTATATCAAAATGCCTAAAATGTTAATTTGTGTATAAAATATGCATTTAGGAGGGTCTTCAAGAGTTGAATAACACGGCTATTAAACCTCAGCTGAAACCCTGGATTAGCAATTTTCTGTCTGTTTCACACAACATAGAAGAGGTAGGAAATTCCATTTGACATGTTTGTGTATCTTTAATATGTTTACACATGACTACACATTGCATGTGTTGATGAGAAAAGTTAACAGCAGTCAGTCTTTCCAAATTAACTCTGCCCCCTCATGACTCCACAAATGTCACAAGATAACTTTTAATGATTAGAATGTACTCATACACTCACCTATCACTTTGTCTCCTTGTTTCTACACTCGTTGTCCATACCTCACTGTCTCTGCTTGACTGACAATAGTCCACCAGCCAAAAAATGTCCAGCCACAAGCATCCTGTAAGCAACGATTAGAGAATAAGTAAGACAAACTTTCAACACATTAGCTGCTGCTTAGCTGCTTATATGTACAAGGTGGAGCAATAATGTAGAACAAACTAATAGAGTGCAAAGTCAAAGTCAGATTTATTTTTACATCGCGTTTTACAATGGTGCATTGTCTCAGAGCAACTTAATTATATTATAATTTTATAATATTACAATATTATATTATCTTAAAAGACCAATCTCAGGTTGAGCAAGCCTAAGGCAACAGTAGAAAGGAAAAACTCCTTGAATGTAGAAGGAAGAAACCTTGGGAGAACCATGGGTGGGTTAGATGTTAAGTTAAATAGTTACGTTTGTATTACTAGTAGAATTCAGTAAATAAAACAATTAAATAAAATAATGTAAAGATTTGATATATTGAGTCCTCAGCAGGAAGTCCTTGGAGTCACTGTTTCCTGATAACTGAATGATGGAGGGAGTTACTGCACTCTGGTGTGGCCCCGGCATGGTGACACTGTTTTCTGTTGATGCTGAGGTGGAATACCATCTAAGTGTAGAGAAAATATTGTTGCTTATGGGTTAGGAGCACAGAGCCTATTAACAATCACTAATGCCGTGTGCATGAGACTCCACCAACTATAGCAGCATAGGTCCCTGAAAAAGAAGTTGCTTGGATGGCAGCATATGTTGCTCCAAAACCTGTATGTACCTTTCAACATTTTGTTTAAAAAGATTCCACCAGTTAGTCAGTTGAGAGTGTGGCACTCTCATCCAGTTTAACATGAACATGTCACTGGCCACTCAGCCATGATAATTGAGCTGGCATCTTTTTTTGCTTTTCAAATTCTCCAACATAGAGGATATGCTTCCATGCCAGATCAGTCCATGTAAAGGTCAAATGTACAAATATTGTAGTAGAATTCAAAGTTAAGTGTGAAAAGATCTTACACTTGAGGATCTTCTTATTGTGGCTGCCAACAAGCTTTTGGTAACTCTCAAGTAAGTGCCAATGTAAAAACGTTCCCAGTTAGAGTGAGAAAGATGCTTGGTGATGCCACTGACCAGTCAACTATGAAATTAGTTGCCACCTAATTTGGTAGGCGATTGAGGTCATTTAAGTTGATTAATTGTTGCACCCCTAGATCTGTGGGGTCATGACCATTAGAGAACAGAGTAAAGGGAAATAACAAAGTATGTAAAGAAACAGATGGACTACAGTCTGTAATTGTAGAACTACTACAAAGTGTATCTATATGAGAAGTGGAACTGATAACGTGTGTTATCAGGACAGTGAGTGTGGAAACAATAAGGTGTACCTAATAAAGAGATCAATGAGTGTAGAAAAGCATTGTATTGTATGTATTATATAACAGAAAATGAACATATACAAACTTGAATAGGCAATGTATTTGCCAGTTTAACCACAGCAGAGAACCTTCTCCCAACGTTATTACATGTTATACTCTACCTGTGATTTATTTGTTTAGAGAATTGGACTGCGTAACTAACTGCTATGTGTGGGTGCTTTATAGGATGAATTCAGTGAATATGAGGCTAATGATCCATGGGTTCAACAGCTCATTGTGCAGTTGGAGCAGCTAATGGCTGAATTTAAGGTAAGGAAAACCAGTGTTTAATGTCAACTCAAGATACTCAGATGTTCTCTTTAATGTCTGTTTCACATTAGAATATTTTAGTTCTGATTTTACAGCACCAGCAAACTTTTAAGAAAGTGGCGAGGCTTTCCCTTAGTGGACGTCTAAATGCAGTATAAATGGTTTCCCACAATGCCCCTGATCAGTTGTTTTGTAAGCTTACCAACAATCCGTTGCAAGCTCAGCAATGAGCAAGAGCAAGTAAGGGGGTTCCAAATTACTGTCAGAAGATAGAACAAAGACAAAAATAGCAGTTGTTAGAATAATGACCAATTAATCAAATGTGTCAAACTCTGTTTTACCATGCAAAATATTATATTAAATGGTTTCATTAAAGTGGTGGACATACTGCCTAGGTGGTGCTCAGGTGGCATACTAACAATTCAGTAAATATCTAGATCCAAGTAAATAAATATCTAGATCCAAAGCCCTAACTTAAGCAAACTTGGGGTAAGAGTTGAAAGGAAAACACCCCAAAACATTCTAATTAAGAAATCTTTTGAGGGCTTAGATAGCTGTCAAATCTCATTGGGCAGCCTAGATGACACATGTGGGAATTAAACCAAGTTACATAAATTATATTCTTACAGTAATAGTTGAAATAAACTCCCTATGTCAGAGTGAGGGAGAGTACCATGTATATTGTGAATCGGCTACTGCTTGCCCAGGAAAATTCTAAATTTAGAGCACATTTTCCACTAAATGTGTATTTATGTGTACTATTGGATTCTCATCCTGAAATCGAAATATCCTTATGTTGGGCCATTGGAAAATGGGGAGTACCTGTATATAAATGAAAGCGATTACAATATTATGAAGAGTATAATAACATTGAAAATATGAAACATAGAATATATGTCAAAAGTGCATATGGCTCGCTCAGTCAACCAGAGTAGAGAAAGGGAAGTTGAAGCTTGTTTGGATCACAACGGCACTTATTGAGATAGAAAGAATACTTCCACCTGTAGACAATGAATTTCAGTACTGGCTCCAGACTCTAACCATGATGCCAAATGTACAATGAACTAACAAGCTTTAGGTGGTATGATAATTGCCATCACTTCACACATGCCAGATTGTGTGAGAATCGAGTTTGCAAAACATCACATGGTTTAGTGATGCGCTAGGGATGTGCTGCTATATTATTCACTTTGTGTTAATTTTGTAACAAGATGGCTAATAAGTACAATTCAAGTCTAGTTAATTTACATAGCAAGCAGCACAGTGGTACTGTTGTTAGCTTCATCACCTATTAGCTCCAGAGATCCCTGGTTTAATTTACAATCCAGATGTTGCCTATGTGGATTGTGGATGTTCTCCATGTGTCTGTGTGGGGTTCTTCCCAGATTCCCCACAATGGACTGGCACCTTGTTGAGGGTTGTTCCTGCCTTGCACCCTGTGCCACTGATTAGGTAGAAGCTCTCCCCTAACCCTGACTAGGCTTATAAGGGTCAACTGTAAACTGTGAATGAAAACAATTAAACGTATGCATCCACTGTAACACGTACTAGTCACTGAGTCAGATGTTGAAGAGTAGAAGTGTCTGGGTGAGAGATCTAGTCAATCAGTGCAGATATTTTGAACGTTATGCACCATACACTGGTCTGAAGTATCCTCTCTCCTCAGACTGGTCTATTTCCAGTGATCTATGATACTCTGACTAGTCTCATGACCAGTCTTATTGCCGTGGAGCTGGAGAAGACTGTTTTTAAATGTACCTTCAGTAGGGTGAGTACTTCTTTTTATTTCCCACACCTCACACACATTGCTCAGACTCTGATTAATTTTTCACCTGTGTTACAGCTGGGTGGGCTGCAGTTTGATAAGGAGTTGCGCTCATTGGTTGCCTATCTCTCATCTGTCACCTCCTGGACCATCAGGGATAAATTTGCAAGGCTTACACAAATCGCGACAATACTGAATTTGGAGAGGGTGTGTGTGTGTGTGTTTGTAAGAGGGAGATATAAATCAGCAAAACCAGCATTTTGGACAAGACCTTGAGTGACCTAAAGATTTTGTTTTCTTTAAATGTGTTCTGTAGGTATCAGAGATCCTGGACTACTGGGGACCGAACTCGGGACCTCTTACCTGGCGTCTGACACCTGCTGAGGTTCGGCAGGTCCTGGCACTCAGAGTAGACTTTCGCAGTGAGGATATCAAAAGATTGCGTCTTTAATGCAAAACTAAAGCTTTCTGGGTTTTTTTTTTAGTTTCTAAAACAATCCATTATACATTTTATTCTGTAGTTAAGATTTCATTTGAAAGGAAAAGGGGTTAACTAAATTATGCAATATTTTATTTGTACATTTGTATACAAACTGGCAAATCATTTATGTTTTGAGTAATTAAAATGCTGGTGTTTGTATTAAAACATTCTGCCTCTAAGCTTTTTTAATGCATAACCAAATCATTTCATCACCTGAATCCATTGTGCCATACTTCTCTGGAAAAAAAGAGACCACTCCAGATATATATCATGTTTTCTCTGATCAACTTTTAATTTAATTTGTTATTAAAAATGTATTTCTGCATTTCAGGCCTGCAACACATTCCAAAAAAGGTTGTGACAGTAAAGCATTGACCATTTTGTATTGTTTCCATTCCTTTTCACCACACTTAAATATGTTTTGGCACAGATGATAGTAAATGCTTTAGTGTTTCAGGTGTTTTGTCCTTTTTTTCTGTAAACACGTTTAGATGTTACTGTTAAGATGTGCAACAGTACCGGGTTGTCTTTGTTGCATTTTATGTTTCATAATTCTCCACGTTCTCTATTGGGGACAGGATTACAGGCAGGCCAGTACCCATACCTTTTCTTCCGCAGCCATGCCTTTGTAATGTGTTCAGCATGTGGTTTTGCATCGTAAATGAGCTTTGACAATGGCGTAAACACAGCCGCATACCGTGCCAGAGCCACGTTTTAAATGGTATTTGTAAATGTATTGTAGTACTTGATAAAGCTCTGCCAAAGTAATGAACTTCGGCATATATACAGTGAAAATAAGTGTTTGACACACTGCCGACTTTGCAAGTTGTCACACCTACGAAGATAGGAGAGGTCTGTAACCTCTGAGGAGGTCTGAGGTATCGTAGGTACACTTGGAACTGTAAGAAACAATCTTTTTTTAATAATTAATATGCATTTTATTACATGTAATAAGTATTTGATACTATAGAAAATATTATCTAATATTTGTACTGAAACCTGTTTGCAATTACAGAGTTCAGACGTTTTCTGTAGTTCTTGACCATGTTTTGGCCCACTCCTCCATACAGATCTTCTCCAGATATTTTATGTTTTGGGGCTCTAGCTGAGAAACATTGAGTTTTAGCTCCCTTTAAAGATTTTTTATTGTGTTCAGGTCTGGAGACTGGCCAGGCCACTTCAGGACCTTGAAGTGCTTTTTATGGAGCCACTGGCTGCCCTGGCTGTGTGTTTAAGGTGATTGTCTTGCTGGAAGACCCAGTTGCGACCCATCTTCAATGCTCTTACTTATGGAAGATTTTTGGCCAAAATCTTGTGATGTATGACCCCATCCATCCTCCCTTCAGTACAGTGCAGTCGTCCTGTCCCCTTTGCAGAAAAGCACCCCAAAGTATGAGGTTTCCACCACCATGCTTCACGGTTGGGACAGTGTTCTCGGGGATGTACTCATCCTCCTTCCTCCAAACACAGCAAGTGGAGTTCATACCAAAAAGCTCTATTTTGGTCGCATCTGACCACATGACCTTCTATCATGCCTCTTCTGGATTATCCAGATGTCCATTGGCTAGCTTCAAATGTGCTTGGACGTTTGCTGGTGTGAGCAGGGAGATCTTGCGTGCCCTGCAGGATGTTAATCCATGACACCTTGGTCAAATACTTATTTCATGCAATAAAATCCAAATTATTTATATAAAAATCATGTGATTTTCTGGGTTTTTTCTAGATTCTGTCTCTAACAGTTAAATTGTACCTACGATAAAAATGACAGACCTCACTGTTCTATTCTCTACCACGTGTTATAATACACACACACACTTGTTGCTAAAATGGCTAATGATGCTGATTCGATCCAAGTGAACAAAAGCATTACACATGAGAGCTGTAGTGTTGTTTTCTGAACTTACATATAACATTAGTATTGGTTTGTTGAAAAAGAGTAAAAGTTTGTTTTCTCTGTGGTATTCTTACGTTAGGTCTGATAATTGAGAGCTGTAGCCTGTATGGCTTCTTTCTCTATGTTTAAATCAGTCATGCAACTCTATCGAGTTCATTGTTTAAAATATACTATGTACAGCTGCTACAGAAAACGGCATCACAGATCAATGGTTCAAATGATTTTACTTCAAACTTTTAGTTCACCTTTTTTGCAGAGTGAGGTACCAGGTTCACCAATCTGAAACTAATTCAATAAACAAGTTCCACTCAAATGAACAAATGACATTAAATAAGAAAACATTAAATGTCTTGACGCAATAATAAAACAGTAAGTGGATGTTAAGTTCATTTCCTATTTCATGTAGCACTGAATGAATCTGCCATAACAAATGTTAACAAACAGGTTGATTTGCTAGAGATGAGCGGTATCTTTGATCATTTTTCACCTGGCGTCTCATTTTCATCCTGCTCCGGCTTAAATGGCATTTCCACATGATAAAAATAGACGACTTGTTTTAAAACTACCCCAGTTCTGTCGACGCTGAAATAAAGCGAATTATTGGTATCGTAAGTGTTTAGGGCAAAATACTTGCCATATCGACCACTACTACTAACAGCCTATAACATTGTCTGTAGGAAACGTTTAGCGACAAGAGGAGCGAAATAACCAAAAGAGCTACAATATAAGTCAATTGTCGTCTCGCAAACAGAATCCTAAACACTGAAAACATTGTCTTTTAAGTACAGTAAACATTTCTGGTTTCTCAGACTTTCTTTCTGATCGATGCGCCAGCACACAGCATGCGGTCCCGCTCCCTTAGTTCCTCCTGAAGTCGCGCTTCACTGACTCGAAGTTGTCGGATGGTGTTCTTCATTTCCTTCATTTTGACCTCCATAAGGGCGATGATGTCGCGCTGTTCGTTCAGCTTTCTCAGAAGTTCGGCTGAAGTCGTGCCGTTGGTCAGAGAGTAAGAGTGCTCGTCGCCGTAAAGCACCAGAGGCTGGTCAGACTGCGCAGGAATCACACTGACCACCGCCGCATCCTCGGATTTGGAGTCTGGTGGTGGACACGATCCGTCCGCGGCTGTAGTGACGTCCACCGGCGTGATGTACTGGCCGTTTTGTCCAATCTGTACCACTGTAGACTCGGTATCTCCCGCCACTTCTGCAGCCACCGCCTCACTGCTCATCGACACTACACTGGTGATAATAGGCATAGGCGCTGGCACCTTCCTGCTCCTGCCCCGCCGACTTCTCCTTTCATTGACTCCGCGTAGTGGGAAAAGGGTCGGAACTCGTATAGTGTAGGTTTTCCTACCTCCGGGGAAATGCACACTGCACACCCGGTGACCCGTAGTGGGCTGAAAAGTACTAAAGCAGCCGCTCACTCCGGCCCGGGAGATGTTCTTCAGCCAGATCTCGCGCTGAGTTGGATCCTTTGGGAATGTGTAGAAGCGCAACTCGCGGTCCCGGTGGGAGTTATTGTAACATCCAGGCACGCAGCACGTAAAGCCGGGCATTGTTGTGCAGAAATGGCTCCACTTTCTAGCGATCCGACACAAGTTTCGTTAATTTTGTTTTGTTTGGCTCCTGCCTGCTCTGTTATCGAACGCGGCGGCCTACAAGCGGAACTACACGTCCCACAATGCTTACGACATCCTGTTTTGGTTACCTAGCGCGTTCATACACGTGTGTCTACGCAAAAGTTGCGCATTTTGTATTACATTACATTGTAACGACTTCATTGTGGCTCCTGTAACTGAAACCTTGAAACTTATTTCTTCTATTATTGTTTTCATTAACTAATAAAATATGTAAATCAAACAGAAATATGACATTCAATGTATTAAACAAGATTAACATTTTATTGTATGAATAAGACCCATGCTCTCATGAACACTTTTTAAAAATCTAATTATTTGTCAATGACGTTTAAGTATTCAAAAGTATTGCTGTGAAACATGCAAAAAAAAACCCTAAATATGTTATTTTCGTGTATTAATAAAACCACGAAGACTGTGTTTGTGGGATTTGATATTATTTAGCTATTATTCATTTGTACTTACACAATTCCTCTCAAAACATCTGAACATGATAGTGATAACTGTGATGTCATGTTTACTAAAATGACATTCCATTAATCCATTACAACTACAAAAAAAAACGTTTATTTAGTCTTAAATAAGCTGACTTTTAAATGTGGTTAAATGTATTAAGTTTCTAATATGTACGTTAGAATGTAGTCAATAAAGCACTTCGAAAACTACATATCCCATGATGCACATCTAGGCGGGAGATTACGTCATCGCCAGTTTGTTTGAATTCGGGCAGCCTCGTCT